>PISX010013089.1:0-58113 GCA_004024625.1 Mellivora capensis | reverse complement strand
TAAAAGAACCAAGAGCAAGAGGATAAATGAAAAAGAAAGTTATTATAGTGGAACAAAGGCAAACATTTTAAGAAAGAGTTCTTTGAAAAGAGAATGAGTTTCCTTAGAACACTCATGTAGATTTATTAAGACTTACTAAGTAGAATAACCATTTTATATGTATTAACCCATTTAACCATCAGAGAAACCCCATAAGGAAGGCAATGTCATCTCTATATTTGATCAAGGTCATATTCAAGCATAGTGAGTGGTAGGGGCAAGATCAAACCTAAGTCATCTGACCCTTCAAAGTCCAGGTGCTTGGCCCTTATGCTAATGCATTCCTCATCATCTTTTGATGCTGGGCAGATGCTAAAGGGCCCCTTCCCAGAGATGATACAGAGGAGTTAGGGAGCACCACCAGAAGAGATAACAGGCTAGATGATATGAAACAATTTGTTTCCAAGACAACATTTATTGTCACCACTTGGTCTTGCTTGGCTCAAGGTCAACCAAATGTAATGGACATAAAGTTTGTCAACCAAAATGTAGTGGACATAAAGTCTGTTTTCATGTGGGAGCCTAGCTTTCACATTTCTCCACCCTTTTGGAACACATTTTCTCCCTGCCTTCTACTGCAGCCAGCATTAGAATGTTGCCAAATCCCTGGCCCAGCTGTCACGACTCCTTGAGTCATTCCCCTCTAGAGCAACCAGATTTGAGTGCCAAGCCCAAGACAAAAATCTGGCTCAACATAATGATGTCACAGTGTTACCTAGTGGAGGGAGAGAAGGGCACAGAGGATATTTGGATACAGAAGCTATCTCACTGCTCCCTCAAATCACCAAGGTTGGATGTACAATAGATATTCCACTGGTCAAAACATCAAGACTAAGCTAAGCTCCTGGAAATCAGGGACTAGGTCTGAGTCATGACTGGATCAGCATCTAGCACAGTGGGAGGACTCTAGTTATTGGTCAATAAATGATGTTGAATGACAGTTAGTGCTTGAACATCATAGGGGCTAAAGCACCAACTCCCTGAAGAGTCAAAAATCCATGTGTCACTTTTGACTCCCCCAAAACTTAACAACTATTAGCTCACTGTTGACTGGAAGTCTTTCTGACAACATAAACAGTCAATTAATGCATATTTTCTGTTTTATGTATTATATGCTATATCCTTTCAATAAAGTATGCTAGAGAAAAGAAAATGTTACTTAAAAAACAATAAGGAAGAGAAAATACAGTGCCATTTATAGTGCCATACTGTATTTATAAAAAAAAAATCCAGTTCAAACTGTGTTATTCAAGGGTCAACTATAATTAATGAACAGAGACTCTAAAATAACCCCGCAGAAGTTAAATTTTTGTCCCAGTGATATGGGGGCTTCTGGGAATAAGCAGATGTGATCATTAACAAAAACAGTGCAAAAAGCTGAATGGTTATCTTTAGGACTCACCAGAGATTCAGGAGTTTAACCTCATTACAAAGAAAGCTTAATTTTAATTTTATTCTCTACAGAAAAGCTACCATTAGCCAAGACCCAAGAACCCTTAGGTGTAAAAGATGTGACCAATCATGTTCATGTTCACACTATGGAAGTTATTATTTCTTTAAAATACTGGAAAGTTACCTTTTAGTAAAGAAGTTGGGAAGAGACGCAATCAAGAAAAGGCTTTTCCTTCCAGTTATGTGTAGAAATGTCAATAACTGCTAAGAGATAACAAATACTCCACCCAACATGTCAGCCCTGGGAACACTAAGACTTAAGCATAAGTCAGGGAGAATAGAGCTGAAAGTCGATTAAGGAATGTGTCAAGTGGTGTAAATCTTTCCGATTTCCCTGTATAATACCACTAAGTAGTCCACGTTGCTGTTTTATAGCAACATTAAAACAAATTAAAATTTAAGCCTCTCACATTTGGATCCCAGGGAATTTCAACTTTATGGGGAAAGGCCTTCGTTACAATTCTCCTCCACCGTTAAGTATTTGTAATTTGGTGTCAAAAATACTTATCTGAAAAAAAGAATGTTTATATTGAAATATTTATGGATGAAATAATATAATGTCTGGGATTTGCTTCAAAAAATACCGGGATAGCCATGGGGAGCTACCAGATAGAAAGGAAACAGGATTGTCAATGACTGAATAATTACTGGCGTTAGATAAAGCATATATGGGGGTTCCTTTTGCTTTTGTATATAATTGACCTCATAAAAAATTTTTTAGCAGTATTTTATCTAAATGCATTGGGCCACCAGTTAAGAAAGAGATGATTCTCAGGGATATTCTTCTCTGTTCCATGGAGGTGCCCCTTGCTTTTGAAGGAAGGGAAAGTACCACTCATTATACCAAACTTACAGTCCTATCTCATTTGAGTGTTTGTTCAGGTACCTGCATGGATCCCACATTAAAGGCAGGGTTCTCAAGGTACCTTATTTTAAAAATATAACTTAGTAAGGAATTTTTTTCTTTTTTTTTTAAGATTTTATTTATTTATTTGACAGACAGAGATCATAAGTAGGCAGAGAGGCAGGCAGAGAGAGAGGGGGGTAGCAGGCTCCCCGCTGAGCAGAGAGCCCGATGCAGGGCTCGATCCCAGGACTCTGGGATCATGACCTGAGCCAAAGGCAGAGGCTTTAACCTACTGAGCCACCCAGGCACTCCAGTAAGGAATTTTTCACTGGCCAAAACTCTTTAAAATTCTTCTCTCCTTTAAACATAGGCATTTGATAAATTCATCTTTCCAAATGAGCAGCTTATCTGACTTCAGTATATTCTTCACTAAAAGACTTTCTGAAGAAATGAAAGTCTGCATAGGAAAGCTTTGGGGAAGTTTAGAAAACTGCTGCTCTAGAACATAAGATGCAGAGGATGCCCATACATGAGAGTGGATCACGTTGAAATCAGTTGCATCAAACTCAAGAGCCCGAAGAAAAGAAAATGGCTCTGAACGGTGACCAAGTTTCTAGTCTACCCTATGAAAGACTGCTAGATTAAGGGGCACTTGGGTGCCTCAGCTGGTTAAGTGTCTGCCTTCGGCTCGGGTCATGAGCCTAGGGTCCTGGGATCGAGCCCCACATTGGGCTTCCTGCTCAGTGGGAGCTGCCACTCCCCCTGTTTTGCTCATGCTCTCTCTCTCATTCTCTCTCTGTCAAATAAATAAATAAAATCTTTTAAAAAATAAATAAAGACTGTTAGATGACATTGTTGAATGTAGAAAGAACTCCCTTCTATACTTTCTAAATCTACCTGGTCTGGTGCCACCTGCCTCCAGATGGGAGAAGGCCCACGTGCTAGACAGCCCAGTGTTACAATGCTACTGGTCCCATTACCATACTGGATCAAGGTCCATGTATCCCAGAAAGGAACTGAGCTGCTGGTCCATGGTGAGAAAATATAAACATAATGCAGGCTATGACTAGACCAGCTTTTCTCAACCAGGGCTGATTTTACTTTCTAAGGGGCTCTGGCAATACGTCTGGAAACACTTTTTACAGCCAACTGGAGGAGGGGATTGCTCCTGGGATCTAGTAATTAAAGGCCAGGGATGCTACTAAACACAGGACAATCCCTACAGCAAAGAACCATCCATCCCAGTGTCAATAGGGTTATTGCAAACCCTCAGACTAGAGCTATAGTTGCTACCGAAATCCCCTCACAGCCCCCATGCTTGCATGGAGGAATGAAAGTGCTAGGGGAGTAGAACACAGAGAAGGCAGGAGAAGGGAAAGCCAGGGGCACGCATCTTCACCACTCTCAGAGCCAATCTAATCTCCATGGTGTAAATTCAGATTCCTGTGGGTCTGTTGAAATCTTTCACTTCTCTCCTGGGGCTCCACTGCCAAATTCCTAAGACAAACTCTCTCCCTCCAGAAGACTGCACCACTTCCCAAATAGCATGCCCACACCCAAATCTATCCTCTGTGCAAAAGCCAGAGACAGTATGGTGTGGTGGTCAAGCATGTGGCCAGACTACATGACAATCCTTAATAGGTTCAAAATCACCACTGTTATGTGACCCTGGGCTAGTTACTTAACCACTCTGTGTCTCTGTTACTTCAAATATAAAATGGAGATGATAACAGTATTTATCTTAGAGGGTCATGTGAAGATGATGATTTGTTTCGTGAGTGAATGAGTCTATGATTGAACAAATGCCCGAGTCCATGAGGAGTGCTTAGTTGTACCTCAGTCTAGAGTGCTACGTTTAGAGCAGTTGCTTCTCAAAGCTGCAATGCTTTTAGCTTTATGGAAACCCCAAATGCTCTGAGCTTAGCTGAAAGGAGGATACCCATGGCCTGCAGGCAGCTGACTTGTGCTCTGGCCAGGACGTCCTAGAATGCTCTCTTTCCTTCTATCTCAAGAATCTCTTCCCTCCTCAGTCAGGCCAATAGCCTCAAGCCTGAATTGTCTTCCCTTGTATGTGGCAGGAGTGGGAAACTGTTTTCACTAGTCCTAAGACTAAGGCTGACTCTGGGCACATCAGCCCCACATCTTTCTGGGGTTGGGGCAGCAGCCGTCATTCATATTGAAGGGTCATTTGGAAGCCAAGTGTTTTTAGAAAAACCACAGAATGGCAGTTTTGTTTCAGTGTTTTGACTCAAGCATCAAACAATCTGCTTTTTCCAAAATTACTTAATATGGGAAATGTAAACATTTTCTAACAGCACTTTCTCAAATCATCCTAACAAATCTCACACATATGACCATGACACCATGGACTTCCCCACTGTACCAGTCTGGTTCTGGCTGAAGACAGAATTCACCACAGATGGGTCCAATGAGGAGACTTCAGTGAAAGGTCTACAGAGGAGAGGTGGGCAGGGTTAATAAAACAAAGAAGACATGGTGAGGCATCCAGAAACTGGCAACAGTGGGCGTTTCTGGCAACAGTGGGCAGCCATCTCCTTGCCTTGGGCTGAGGGGCAAAAGGAAACATTAGTTAATCCCAGCTAGCAGGAGCCAGGGATGGGGCATTGCTGAGAGGGAGCTGTAGTCATGAAGAGAAGTCCCTACCTCCAGAGACATGACCACAAAGCAAGAAGGGAAGAGGAAGGAAACTCTCTAGCTTTTTTCTCCTCCCACCCTCCCATTTCCAGCGCCTCCTATTGGCTTTGAACCCAATCAGGAGTCAGCCAGCAAAGGAACTCCAGAAATGCACACCAGGGTGGGCAGCTTCCCAGGGCACAGCCTTCCCTCCCAAACAATGGCAGGAGGTAGGATAGAGGTTGGCCTACCCAATCCCATGTTGCCATAGAATAAAGGCTTAGATGATGAAGATTTAGAAATGCATCAAAGAGAAAGTTTTCCAAGAAAACTTACAGAGATAGAGTCAAGAGGAGAAAGAAGCTACAAGCTCAGGGCTCATGAAGTTAACACACAAACACCAATTTCAAAACAGAATGGAAAGACAGCAATTTAACTTTTATCATAACTGCATGCTGGCACTAGCTCCAGTGCCCTCTGCAATTCTCTCCAAGTAAGTGAACTGCAGGGTATGAGTAATAACAGATTCTCAAAGTTGGCCACAGCCTTCTGCAGGTTCGAATTAAGATCCCAGGGATATTGGCTTAACCCAAAGATCAAGTCAAATACTGCACTTCAATTTTCACAATCCGTTGGTTCCCAAATGCCGTGACTGGAAAACCAAAGACCTCGGCCATACTTGATTGGCGGCTTGGCTTCAGGCGAGAGTTCTCAATTGTTTTGCTGCTGGTAAACTGAGTAGTCTCCTCTCAGCATCTCATTCTCCAAGCAAGATTGCCAGATCCAGGCCCTTATCTCCCCAAAAAATGTATGCACATGCATGTACGTACACACACACACACACACACACACACACACACACCCCTCTTCCCTGGTGCTTGGTCTGCTTCCTTCCCTAACAGTCAAAATTAGAATCTAGCAAGATAACCATTTTGCTGAGAAAATCCAGAATATATTTTGAACCCCAGCATTTTGTAGGGTACCAGAACATGGGTAGGAAAGGGAGGGGGAAGAAGGGAGAGGAGAGAGGATGGTGGTTAGAAGTAAAGGAAAGAAGGAAGAGGAAAAGGAAAAGAAAGGGGAGGCTGGGTGGAAGAGAAGGCAGGAGTGGCCAAGGTAGAGGGAAAGGAGGAAATGGCAGCTAGCAGGAGGCAGAGTGTAACTTTCATCAGCATTCCTTCATTCCTTCAACACACTTGTATTAAATGGTTTCCAGGGATCCAGAACATTCAAAGCCTTTCCCCCTCCATACAATGCCTTGCCCTATAACCCTATATGTCTTCACTGACTTGGAGCCTTTGTGATGTCCTCTTCCAGTGAGGATGAGGATCTTGATATTTACCTGTTCACCCTCCATATCTTAGGATTGAGGCTTCCCTGATCATATCTGGACTACATTTTACCTATGCCAAGTAGATACTACAAGAAGGCAGAAATCCTTCTAAGTTGGGAGTCCTTCCAAGTCCTGCCCTTCACAGCTCTGGCAGGCAGCTGACATCTGGGCAACAGTCTATTTCCCACTGATGCCCTTAGTCTCTACTCTGACATACATTCTTTCACCTTTGCAGTGTCCACATCTCCTTCTATCCTTTTTGCCCTAAACAACCATTGCAACAAGTGTTCCCTAGCAAAAGACCTAGCAACCCAGAGGGATGTGGTAATGGAGGGAAAAAATAGAAGGGAGAAACAAAGGTGGAGAGAAAGGGGCATCAATTTATAGAGCTGACTAGAGGACTAGCCCATTGAGAAATGTCCAATTTCATACCTTCAATTTATAGTTGGGCAAACGGGGACAAAAGATAGCCACAGGTTAAGAAATCATGGAACACCAGAGCTAGAAGGATTGCATGTTGTGTTGACCAATTGGCATGGATGGATCAGGTCTTTTGTATCTTAGTGAGGATTTATATTTATAGGGACTGCAGTCTCCTGGGCATTTGGATCTGAGACCTGTGCCAAGTCCACTGGCATGAACCTCCATGGTGAGCTGGTCTACAGTCCCAAGAAAGCAAGCCAGAGTCAAGAATTCAAAGTCATTTACACAAAACAGAAAATCCCCAAGCCACCAAGCCCTCTGGGTTAAGATCATGATCTTGAATGGGGAAAACATATCCTGTGTGAGTCCCCTTTGAAAATAAGTCAAATTAGGGCGCCTGGGTGGTTCAGTGGGTTAAGCCTCTGCCTTCGGCTCAGGTCATGATCTCAGGGTTCTGGGATCAAGTCCCGCATCGGGCTATCTGCTCAGCGGGGAGCCTGCTTCCCTCTCTCTCTCTCTCTGCCTGACTCTCTGCCTACTTGTGATCTCTGTCTGTCGAATAAATAAAGAAAAATCTTAAAAAAAAAAAAAAGAAGTCAAATTAAATCAGAGATGAGACCCTATAAAGCTTTTCTCTCTTCCCAAATTTAAAGGGAGGCTAGTTATGGGTTTCTCAATGCTCACTATTGGCATGTGGAGGTGGATCATTCTATAATGTTATAGAGGCTGTCCTGTGCACTGTAAGATGTTTAGCAGCATCTCTGGTCTCTACGCACTAGACACCAGTAGCAACTCCCCTCTAATTGCGACAACCAAAAATGTCTCCAGACTTTGCTGAATGTCCCCTAGGGGGCAATATTAACCCCATGCTAAAACCCACTGCTTAGAGAATCAGACCACTAATGGGGTCATGGGAGTCCAAAGCTCTGTTCACAATGGGAGGGAGTGGGTCGGGCTGGCCTCAGCTCACTCAGCTATAACTTGCAGATTCAGGCTGTGAACTCAAGTCCCAAGAGCCCTGCTCACTGGACCAGAGAATTCTCGTTGCAGGATCTGATGTATGATCCTGGCTGTACTGTCTGGCCCTTGGTTTCTCTTTGTGTGATGTAGCTGTCCATCCATTGTTTCCTGAGGCTAAACCTGGCAGCTCCCCCCACAGCATTAGATCAAGTACTTAAAAAATTCCTCCAACAAGATGTTGCTCTTGGATTGGGAGAAGGACCACAACTGTCCCCTTTGACTTGTCATGCTTTATGAGATTGGAAGATCTGTACATTTCTCTTTCCCTGTTCTTAATGGTTGAGCTTCCCTAGACCCCATGGAGCTGCTGTGAGGATGGAGATAACATAAAGTATGGTGGCTGGAATTATTTAAGCTCTACAATTCACAAGCATTCAGATTATTTAACTGCTGATTATGATTATTTAAGCTGAAAGATTATACCACTTTAGCTCAGAAAATGTTTGTATTTCCATTAAAAACCACCAGGCCAAGGGCCCTTTTGACTGACATTTTTCACTATTAAAACTATACATACAGTGCATGTTTTTGGTGAGAAGACAGTGTGTCCCTTATTTTGTTTTAAGATAAGGAAGCTGACTTCAAAGGCCTCTTCCAACTAGCTCTCTCCCGATTTCCTCCCTCTGAACATCATTCTAGCCTGCTGTCCTGCACCCCAGAACCAAGTTGGAAGAAGCACCCATCTGTCTATTGCCTTCTACTATTTAATCAAAACCAGTCCTGCAATTCCTACACTTAAAATTCTTAACAATGACATCTAAGTTCTTTACTCAGAGACGGTGTGCTCAGTGGTAAAGATCATGGACTATAGTATTAAACAGACTTGCATTTGAGTTCCAGGTGTCTGGGACTCAGTTTCTGCATCTACGTAGTGGGGACAATAACATCCCCTAGCTCACAGGAGGTGGCAGCAATGTGCCCCTGCCTGACAAGTAATGAGCACTTAATAAAAGTTTACTGGTAATAGTAATTCCATCACCCAAAGTCTTGCATGCACTGAATAGTATATATGTCTAGGCTAGTTTAATTCTCTGAAGGCATGTGAATCAGAGATAATATATTCCTTGAGGCAGGGAGAGTGAAGGGCTCTTGATTCTACTAGACATGCAATTTAACCAGTAATTTTTTCCCTGTAATGATTTGTGAAACATGTTTCTGCTTGGTTAATACATTTTACATCTAAAGAGTTTTAAGAAAAATAACACAATGTATAAAACTACAGAAAAATTCTATTGTGGTCCTATTAGAGAAGACTGTGTCCTAAACCAAGCTGTCATTTTTGGCTTTTAGCAAGTTTCTGCATTTAAACACAGTTTCTCAACGGAAGCACAAAGTAGATTTCGACATCTCCTAAGCATCATCCACATTTCAGGTCATTTGTTTAGTGAAATTATGGCTAGAATTTCTCTTTGGAAGCACTGTGATCACCCTGTTGCTCCCTACATGGGGATGGAAATTCCCTCCATAGCAAGCAGAACAGGTGTTTTTTGCTAGCACAGGAATTGCTGACACACCTCGGGAGCTGCCTTCAAAGGCTACAGAGTCTGCCTTCCTCCTTTCTCCTTTCTGCTGACTGGAATGTGGACAGGACGTGGAACAGGACAGGATGGTTGCAGCTAAGACAAAAGTCTTGCATCGAGGTGAAAGCCATATGCTGAGAATGGCAAAGCATCAAGACAGGAGAAGCAGAGGTCCCCAGTGACTACATGGCTACTTGTATGAGCTTCTGGAATGTGAGGTTTTCTATTCCTTGCATCTAAAGTTAATTAGACCGCTCCACTATTCTAAAGTTATTTTCGTTGCAGTTAAGTTTTACTTACGCACCGTAAGCTTTGTGTACAGCAGGTCTTTTCCACTAAAGGCACTAACACACCAACTTCAGGGTTATAAGAGAGAAACAGAAATCATGAGTGATAAGCATTTATGTGACTGTCTGAAGCACAAATCACAATCGATGTTGGATAAACAGTTCTTTATGACATTTATTTTCCCTCTCTCTGTCACCTGTCCTCAATCAGTGCAGGTAACCTGGAAAGCTGTGACGAGCTTCATGAGTGTACTAGCTGATTCAATTAACTTTTCAAACTGAGCGGGTGGTAAATAGAAACAACCAGACAAATTAGGACATTCTATAACACATTACCATGGGTATTTAATATTTTTTAAATTGGACATGTTGAAGTTTTTCTAAACAGACCATTAGATACAGAAAGGATTTCATTGTAGCTCCCCCCCAGAATGTTGAAAGCATTAGGGCTAATTTGGAATTTGAAGATAGGATCAATATATGTGAACTATGTGTTTACCTAACATATTAACATTCAACATAACATTATATATTCACTCACACACATACATACATACGCACATACATACATGACGTTTTGCCGCTTAAAAAATCACTTTTTCATAAGTGCATAATTTCATTAAATCCCCATAGCATCTCTGTAAGATGGTGCAACTGAGTTTATTAATTTTAAGTAATGGATGCCTTTAAAACTCCCCTCCCAGGCTTCATTTATCCTGTCCAAATTGCCAGGCACTTAGGATTCCTTTCTAAAGAAATGTGATTTGTCTTTTCTCATGCTGGCATGAAATAAAGAATAAATTGATTTTATCATTTTCTGCACCCTGCCTCTCCTTTGAAGGGTACTTACCTAATGAGTAGCTCTCTCAAAAAGGATCCTAGATCAAAGAAGCCAACAGGATAATGCCTTGGAATAAGCTGCTGCTTTACCTCACTATAAACTTCCTAAAATAGCTTAGTATACACAAAGGCCTTTGAGGCTATCTGGAGAAGATGCCTAAAATGCAACAATACTGAGTAAATTAAGATGGATCTTACATCATCAGATGAGTTAAAAATATAGAGGTTTTGTTAAAATCTTTACGTAACACAAGCACCAGAAATCACCACAAGAAGTCTGAAATACACACTTTAAATCATGTAACTATTAACCAGCTCTCAAAACCCTATTCATTCTGTATTTAATACTAAATTGAACTTATCAGTCAGCCTGCCTATCTGCCAATTGAATTACTATGCTAGTTTAAATCTCCTGAGCAGGCACACACAGATAGATTTTTAAGTACTATATCTCATGGCCTTCAATTCCTTTTAGCCACAGACATCAAGTTCACCTGTCACAAATTAAATAATTAAGCTTTGGTTATTGAAGTGTAAGCTTATTAACCAGCATTAATAAAACCAAACATATAGAATGATGTGCTAAGTATTATTTTAATAAAATTCCTTTTAAATAGGAGCAAATGTAACTAAAAATGAAGCATTAGGAAATGTTGTAGCAAGAGGTTTTAAATATTTTTTTAAGTAAAAGAATAATCTTATAGGGGCGGTTGGGTGGCTCAGTGGGTTAAAGCCTCTGCCTTCGGCTCGGGTCATGATCCCAGGGTTCTGGGATCAAGCCCCACATCGGGCTCTCTGCTCAGCGGGGAGCCTGCTTCCCCCTCTCTCTCTGCCTGCCTCTCTGCCTATTTGTGATCTCTGTCAAATAAATAAATAAAATCTTTAAAAAAAAAGAATAATCTTATACACAAAGGAAAGTGAATATGGTGCTCTTCTATGAGAATACAGGGTTGGGGCACCTAGGTGGCTCAGTCCGTACAGCAGCTGACTTCTGGTTTCTGCTCAGGTCATGATCTTAGGCTCCTGACATTGAGCCCCACATCAGGCTCCATGCTCAGTGGGGAGTCTGCTTGAGATTTTCTCTCTCTCCCTCTGCCTCCCCCCCACTGGTGTGCACTCTCTCTATCAAATAAATAAATCTTTAAAAGAAGAAAAAGAAAGAAAATGCAGGTTGGGAACTGTCAGTTCCTTCCAGTGTCAGAATAATGACAGGCAATTAGGATACTAACCAATAAAAACCAAACTAAATGGGGAGGTGTTGGGAGGAAGAATCTTATATGAAATACAATCAAAGGCTCTCCTCTGACCTCGGTCCCTAAAAGGGTTCTCAGTCTAGGAAATTAGACTGAATTTTCCATGTTCCTCTTTATCCCAAAGACCTACAAGTGTCCTTACCTTTGGAATAGCTTTCTAAGTGGGATTCCAAATTTCCTTGGTTATAGGAAAAAAAAATATTTTTCTCATCTATCTATTCATTTACTTGCTTATTAGTTCATTCATTTCCTCCACTCATTTTACTAAAGTGCAAGCTTGATCAGGTGGGATTTTTCTGCTTGTTCACTTAGAACAATCCTTGCCACATAGTAGGTACTCAACCAATATTAATTTTTGTGCTAATTCATCCTTTCATTCCTCAAAAGTTTATAAAATGCCTACCACATAACAGGTTCTAGATGTCCAACATTAAAAAGAAATTACACTATAAATAAAATAAAACCAACTCATGAGAAATCTTTAAATTAGAGGAATCAAGCAATATTTTCTCATTCTAAATTCAGTCTAAATTTAAACTAAGAAGATAATTTCCTGCACTGCTCCAGGAGAATGAGAGAGAAAAATGTAGATGTTTATGGCACATGTCCTAAAATGATAAAACACAAAACAAAACTCTGGTTATAAATGAAACAGCTGGGTTGTAGGGGTAGTTATCAAAAGGTAGCATGAGGGATCTTTGTAATGAAGGAATAATTCTATACCTTGACTTTGACAGTGGTTACACAAATTTACACATGTGATGAAATTACATATAACTAAATGCATACACAAAACAAGTACATTTAAACCCAGAGAAATCTGAATAAAGTTGGTAATTTTTACCAATATCCATTTTTTGGTGTGATCCTATGCGATAATTTATAATTATTCAAAATCTTACTATTGAGGAAAATGATTTCTTATAACTTATAAATGATAAATGACTTCTTATAACTGCATATCAATTTATAATTACTTAAAATTAAGTTAATAAAATAGAACAGCAGAATGCTTATCAAAACATTCTTTATATTGGCAAAACATTAAAAGAAAATCCAAGACAAGTGGGAATATTACACGGAAAGCCATTTCGGTTCCATATATGCACCAGAGAGGTACCTGCAAGCGCCCATGACTTCCAGTGGGAATGGTGTTCACCAGGGCCTGGTGAATTCCCTATTAGTAATTACGTGGATGGGAGTCTGGTTTATGCACGCTGGGAGGCTGGACCCAGCTGCTTTCCAATTTTAAAACTCTGTGCCATTTGATTTTATAACGAATTTAACAGACATCACCTTTCATTTCAAAAGCCCCTTTTATGTTTCAAAGCACTTTCACGTATGCTGATCTGTATTCATTTTCAGTTCAGTACTTTAAAAAAAAATCCTGTCTGTACAACAATTCTATAGAGTAGGCAAAGCAGTAATTATCACCTCCATGTTACTGAAGGGAAAACTGAGGTAACCAGGTAGTGATCTCCTTCAATATTATGGGTAAGTTAACATATCCCAGCTCCTTTCTCCTGACTCACGGCCCCACCCCTGCATCCTCTAACACCATACAACCTCTCTCTTCCTACACAGATTGGGAATAGATAGACTTTGCTTTCCTCTAACACCATACAACCTCTCCCTTCCTACACAGATTGGGAATAGATAGACTTTGCTTAAAATTGCTTACAGGATGCCTGCCAAGTTGAAAGACAACCAATAGGACGCCTGGGTGGCTCAGTCAGTTAAGCATCTGCCTTCGACTCAGGTCATGATCCCAGGGTCCTGGAATCAAGCCCTGTGTCAGTCTCCCTGCTCAGTGGGAGACTTGGCTTCCCTTTCCCCCCACCCTACTGATGTGCGCTCGCTCGCGGGCTCTCTCTCTCTCTCTCTCTCACTTTCACTCTCAAATAAATAAAACCTTAAAAAAGAGAGAGAGAGAGACCCAATAATGCTTGTCACAAGTGATAGTAAATACTGACAAGGATATACCCAGTTGACTTATGTTGACTCAGTTAATGTCCAGTAACCAATATGTCAACTCAGCTTAAAAATCAGGATTGATCATTAGGGGAGCCAGGTGGTGGGTATTAAGGAGGGCACGTATTGCATGGAGCACTGGGTGTAGGGCAAAAACAATGAATACTGTTACGCTGAAAAGAAATTAAAAAAAAAAAACAGTCAAAAAAAAATCAGGATTGATCAAACCAGTTGGTTGACTTGAACAGCCCAGGAGGCTCCTGAATCTAATTGGGATTTTTGGTCAATATAATTCCCCATACCTGTGTCCCCATAGTCCTGGGAAGGAGCCCATAAGTGGGGCTTCTGGGCCAGTTAAATAGTGAATAGGGTCCATATTGGGCTCAATGAAGCAGGGCTTTGTTACTTTTACCAAAGGAATTAACAGAAGAATTCTGTATTTATTTTGCAGTGGCAGAAGATTAAGTACTTGAGCAATAATGTGGCAATTCACCAAAAGAGGTCTTAGTTAGGTGCTATCTGAAATCATGAAATTAAGTGGGAAAACATACACACGGAAAAGGTTTATATGTTTAAGAAAAATAAATCCAAATTTTAGATAAATGATACTCTTCACAAAGTATACTAAACAAATGACATATTTTCATTGGCTGATAGCGTCATTTACACACATATATCATTTTCTGTGTGCCAAGCCCTCCTGAGTGGCTCTCCTCTCAAACACTCCAAGAAAGTCGTTATAGAAGGAAACAGAAGGGCCAGCGATGTTAAGGTCATTTCCCCTAAATCACACAGCCGCCAAGTGGAAGCAACAGGATTCCAACCTAGATCTGATGACTCCCAAATCAGTGTGCTTCACTGTTATTCGCTCTCTCAAAATGCTAAGAGTATATGTCCTTTTTATAAACAAGAAGTAATGGACATTTCCTTAAAAAGCCGTAATAAATCACTCCAAGAGATACAGAGTTAACTTGGAGATAGCTGGAGAACAATGAGAGAAACTAGGCTGAATTTCACACATCACAACACACAAGGGGGCAGAAGTGGGGCTGGTGAATGGAAAAGAATAAAAAGCCTGAAGGAATCAATGTACTGCTGTTGTTAATAAATTATTGGTCAAGCTGGTAATGTCACAGATGTTTAAAATACTCTTCCTCTTGGGGCGCCTGGGTGGCTCAGTGGGTTAAAGCCACTGCCTTCGGCTCAGGTCATGATCCCAGGGTCCTGGGATCGAGTCCCGCATCGGGCTCTCTGCTCAGCAGGGAGCCTGCCTCCTCCTCTCTCTCTCTGCCTGCCTCTCTGCCCACTTGTGATCTCTGTCTGTCAAATAAATAAATAAAATCTTAAAAAAAAAATAAAATAAAATACTCTTCCTCTTAGCTACATAAAATCCAGTCTTTGCATTCAATCTATTCACTCATTCAGTAAAGAATTATTGACCATTTACCATATGCTGGGCACTATGATAACCACAGTGACTCACACTGATGAAAGTTTCAGGCTTAGGGGAATGCACATAAGCTCCATGAGAAAATAAGACAGTAGAAAGGGAGCTTGATGTAGAAGATTTCAGTTTTAATCCTGGCCAGATGGCCTTAAGCAAATTACTTGAAATCTCTCTGAATCTCAGTTTCCTCACTTCTAAATGAGGATAATAATAACTGTTTTTATTATGCATTATTTTATTAGGAAAAATGCAAGTTTATGCATTAAAAATACTTATTCTTTGGTCTTGGAGAAACTGAGGTAGTTGACAAGGAATAAAAGTTTTGTCCTCATTATTAAATCCTTCAAAATATTTCATTCCATATTTTCCATGATCTAAGCTTTCTGGGTTAATGTTAACCATGTGTAAGACTTATGGGGTCAGGATAAGGTCATGCTTCCATACCTAGCCACCAATTTCAAAGTCTATGTTACAGGCTTAAAATGCCATAATTATGTACGTTTCCCTTACTGTGGAAGGAAGTTAAATTATATCTTAGTGATTATTTCATCTTAACTTATAGAGAGAGATGCTGCTTCTTGCCTACTTCTTTAGGACCAGATCCACAGCCAAGTTATTATTTCTAAAATCTTTGAGTAATTTTCTTTCCTATGTTCTTCCATGGTGATATTATTTTAAGAATGAAGTAAGAGCTAGGTGGAGATGGGTGTGTCACGGGACCACAGGAAGTATCACTGCCCAGCATGAGGTCACACTTTATTGATTAAATCAAAGAAAGAGATTGGCTCCTGTCTCCCCCAACCCCTCACCTACCCTACCCTGGGGTGAGGGGGAAGAGGTAGCAGGGGGATTTCCAAGTCTGTTTTTATCAGCCCAGCAAATCAGAGTCCTTGCTTCCTAAACAAAGAGGTGCCAACCTTGAGACTCTATGAAAGCCAACACAAGCTACACATTGTACACATGTGAAAAGAATATAATTAGCAAAGTTATAGTCACAATTAGGAAATACCTCCTCAGAAAAGTTTCCACTTAACTCTGAGCAGCACTCAAATTACTATTGTGCTTAACGAGGCTTCTGTCTCTTGGCCAGCTCAGACCTTTGAGACAAATCTAAGAATAACAGCGCCGTCCGCAAAACACAGACGCACAAAATTTAATGCTGGATTTTTTTTTTGAATAACAGATATGAAAAATGTGCAAATTGGGGCATGGGAGCTATAACTAAAAAAAAAAAAAATAATAAGCATAGTCACGAAAATGAATAGTTAAGTGTTGGGTAAATTATTCTTTCTTCAAAATCTTTGTCTTTTCTAGCCTTCCTTTCCCCATCCCTGAAGAAAAGCCAGGAAAACAAAAATGGGTACTCACTTCATCTCCAGGATCTCCTCCAGCTGTTTTCTCCTTTCTATCCGGAGATTGGCCAAATGGGCTTCTTTTTCAGCTAGAGACTGCTGCGTGGAGGCCAGGCGTGCCTTGGTGGCATCCAGTTCCTGTCTGGTCTTCTCCAATGCACTCATCAGTTCCTCTATCTGAAAGGCACAGGGAACATGGTGTGTTATTTCTCCTTCATTCAAGCACCAGGCCTTCCTTGCTAGCCTATATTCTGATAGACACAAAGGAATCATAGCCATCCTTGAACTGGGCACTGTATCTTGGAGTCCAATCTTTCTTTGTCACTGGTTGAAGATAAATGTTTCCAACACAAGAAATGTCCAAATTTCTCCAGGGTCCTCATTCAATTGGATTATCCAATAACCTTTATAGAAAGTATTTAATATATTTATCAGTAGTGGAAGGTAACTGGCTTGACCCAATTTCAACCTGTGTTTGGCAAAAATCTCAGATACTGCCTCACAGTTGGCGGAAGGCAACGCTCAAAATGCACTTGCCCAGCACAATATACTTTTGTGTGTAGGCCCCAGAGTATTCTGACAGGAAGTTAATCTACGTGTTTCAGATTCATTCATGTTTGAACCTATCAAAGTGTTGTTTGGCAAAAGCAATTTGATGTCCAAGGGGCCTCAGGAGCCCCCTCTCACCTCACCTCCCTGACTCACATTCAGGAAGCAAGATTTGGCCAAAGGTAAACAGAATTCCAACCACAAAAGGTTCAAGTTTGGTTTGCTCCTAAAGTTTGAGAGGGTTCTAAACTTGAAATAAATGACATGTAACTTTTATAGGGTGCTAATACACCATAGAAATAAGCCAGACTATCAGATATCTAGGATTTTTAGCTAGGTCCCAAAAAATTGGACCAGGGAGTCCCAAGGCAAGGCCTTATTCTCCCTAAACCATTGGGGGCTTTTAAAAGCCAACACACAACAAAGAGAGCTGGTGTTTACGGTTCTGTTCCAGCGACTTCTGTGGAGCGAGCCAGTGAAATGCCATCCTTTGCACAGATGCGGGCCGCATCCACCCTGCTGATTTAAAACCATGGTTACAGGAAGTTTCTAGATTCCAGGGTTGATATTTGGGTTTCTAAGCCACCCTCCCACTTCCAGCACTTGGCAGAATGGGATCATCCATCACTGAAGTCAACAGAACACCCTTCAAAATGTGTCAATGACATGTTAGGTTCCAATTCATAAAGACTTTCTACACAATTTCTTCAGTTTTACATGGAATTTTTTCAGAATAAGCATTATAGTTCACATCTAAGGTAAATTATATGCTTTTTAAGATGCAGAAAACCCTCCATTTTTTCCTGACAAAAAGAGGAATTTGATGACCATATAATGTAAATCAAAGCCAAAACCAAAAACAGTTTAAAAAGCAAGGAATATGAAGGTTAACCATGAAAGTCCCAGAACCACACACCTGCCTAACTGTAGAATAAATAGTATTATTTAACTTTGAAATATACAAAATTTTAAAAGCAATTGTAATATTTATATCTCATATAAATTTATAGATTATAAATATGACTAGCAGCCCTTCGACAAAGCAATGCTTAGTGAGCCTGAAACAGGTATTTTTCCTCCTCTTCCCCCGCCTATTTTTGATAGCAGTGTAAAAAAAGATCAGAATTATGGTCATTCCAAGTGCCAACTCGGATTCAGTTTGCCTAACCCTCTATGGGATGGACTGTGTCCTCATGACCCCATTTCCTTTCATAAATTGCTCTCTATTCCAAATGCACTATTGATTTCAGAGAAGAGGGAGACTATCCAGAATTCTCACGGGCTAAATCCTCTTTCATTAAGTTGATGCTGACCTGTCTGTAATTCAGATACAGAGCCACTCAACTGGCTTTCCCAGTGCTTAGTTGACACACCACTTTACTGCTTGGGGCCAGCCCCAGCTAGTTTTATATTAACCCAACTTTAACAATTACACTTTAGAGTTTAATGACTTGCAGTCTTCCCTGGTCATTTCAGCAATAACCACATATAAAAACCTGGGTGCCTAAGAAATACGGTCCAGAGTTTTTACTGATGGAGATGTCATTGGCTTCTAGCATCAGTAACTCCTAATATGAGGTAAGACTACTATTCTCAACACGTAGCAAGCAGAGCCTCCAGTAGTTTCCTAGGCCAAGGCCTATGACTCCTCCAAATTCACATACCCCAGGCCAGTGAGTATTGTATACTGCGGACCACTGGGGTCACTGGCCTCTGATACATAGTTCTAGTCTTTACACAGCCACTGTTTCTCTCTGTGACTTTGTACTAATGATCACTTGATTCTTTGAGTCTCAGTTTCCTACTGATGACCATGATACCTCCGGGTTAAACACCTAGAGTTCTGAAAACTATTTCCTTCGCTACCAAAGCAGGACCATTAAAAAACAAGAAATGTTTTCTCTCTTGTGGTGGCCATTAGGGTGGATTAACAATATTCCAGTTCTCCTCCATAGGGGCATATGGTAGGGCCACACTTCCCCACTCTGTTTTAATTGGGGTGAGGCTTTGGTCAATAAAATCATTGTCATTTTCAGGTAGAAGCATTTAAGCGCTAGTACTTAAGTCCAACCTTCCCTTTTCCCTGTGATAACAGAAGTGTGTTTCAGATGATGTCTCCTTCAGCCTGAGTCTCCCAGTGACCACAGTGAAGCTCAAGATCAAGCCACATCACATAAGCAAGGTATAAATCTCTCTTGTAACAACCACACCATGAGATGATGGACTGTCTGGCTGTTACCCCAGCCTGGCCTGGGCTGTCTTGACTGGCAAACCGTACACTTATTATCAAATGCCCCAAATCTGCCTCCATCTCCCACCAGTCCCCTCTCATCAAGAAAGAAAATTGCTTTTCACTTTTGCTATCCTGTGGAAACTCTACACTTGCAAGCCATTGGTACCTTCCTTCTTGCCACATGTCTTTTTTTTTTTTTTAAGATTTTGTTTATTGATTAGAGAGAGGGAAAACATGAGCAGAGGGCGGGGTAGAGGGAGAGATACAGGCAGACTCTCCACTAAGCAGGGTGCCTGACACAGAGCTCAATCCCAGGACCCTAAGATCATGACCTGAGCTGAAGGTAGATGCCTAAGCAACTGAGCCACCCAGGCGCCCGCCACATGTTTTTTCTTAATGTACTGTTTGCACAGCCAACTTCTTTCCCTCACTTGACATAACATTTTAGCTGACTGTGTATATGTACCTTGTGCCTTAAAAAACACCAGATTAGAATCTCAGCTCCATCACTTACTATGTGACTCACACAAGTTCCTATATCTTTTTCAGAATCACTTTCCTTACCAGGAAACAGGGGACCATGCTGCTTATTCTGTTCCATATTTCTGGGCATTAAATGAGATTATATAGCCCTATATTTATATATATTATTTATTCTTCTTCTAACTGATGTTAATAAAATGATTTTTCTTCTGATAATGAGAATAAAGTATACTCATTATACAAATTATAAAAGACACAGATATAAAAATGTAAAATTTCTCTTTTTATTTAAGATTAAATAATGACATTCTTTTTCATTAAGATCACCCAAAATCCTACCACCTGGAAATAAACACTATACACATTTGGTTATAATTTCTCCTTCTCTCTCTCTCTCCCCCTCCACCCTGTGTGTGTGTGTGTGTGTGTGTGAGAGAGAGAGAGAGAGAGAGACAGATGCTATATACAATTTTCTAAATAGTTTTCAAAATAAATGTATCATGAGAATTTTCTCCTTGTCATTAAATAGTCATTTATAAACACAGTTTAATGGGTAAATAGGGTTGTATCCACCCACCACTTTCCTATAAAGTTGAGTTCTATAAAGGTCTCTTTTAGACTGAAAACCTAGTTCCCGTGTTTCTTTAGTAATTCTTCATCTTCCTGCAGTCTATAATTGGATTCTTCCTCTTATTACTCTGTCCTAGAGACATTTTCTTCACCCATGTGGATTATTAGCAGGAAAATGAGGTCTGTCTCCACACTTCTCACCTATATACAGATAGCTTTCAAACTTTATCTTTTACTACCTTGACCTCTTTCACATATACCTAACCACATGTTGATCACTTCCATTTGGATGTCCCAATATCACTTTAGATATAAGATAACCAAAAGCCAACTCATGATCCATATACACCCACCTAAACCAAATCCCTACCACCCACTCTTTGCTCTCCCAACCTGTCACTCCCTACACTCCCTAACACATCTACAGGTCCAACACCCTGACCTTTACTCAAGTTACTCATGTTTAAGACCTCAGAACCTCATCTGTCTCCTCTCCTTCCTCTTTTATTTTCTATTCATCATCAAGTCTTATAGCTCTATTTTGGAAATACTTCTCAGATCCAACATTTTTTTAAAAGATTTTATTTATTTATTTGAGAGAGAATGAGAGAGTACAAGTGGGGGGTGGGAGGAGAGGGAGAAGCAGACTTCCCACCGAGCAGTGAGCCTGACGCAGGGCTCAACCCCAGAACCCTGGGATCATGACCTGAGCTGAAGGCAGACCCTTAACTGACTGAGCCACCTAGGCATCCCCATCATTCTTTCCTATCATTACTATTGAAAACTTAAGCTTAGGTCCCTTTCTCTCTCAGATTTCTAATGGGGTTGAAAATAATTTTGTGAGAGAGAGAGAGAGAGAGAGAGAGTGTGTGTGTGTGTGTGTGTGTGTATGCATTCCTAGCCTTTGCCTGTACCTCTACCCTAAATAAAGAAATGGCTTTGCTTGATAAGCTTCTCCCCATTATAGTGTCTCTCTCAGTTAGGTCCATTCCTGGATTTTAGGACATGGAATTAGCCAATGGGTAGCAAAGTGAACTTGAGAAAGCGAGTGCAAAGGTACAGAACTTTGAAGCACAGGCTATGATGATCTATGTAATAAAAAGTCAGAAGGGAAAGAGGAAAGAGGAAAAATGAGCCCTGAGACTGGGGACAGAGACAGGTTTTTGTTTTAAGGGCAGGATAAAGGAAATTGTGAAGAAGAGAAAAGGGGAAGGAGGAAAAAGTTGAGAGGGGCTATTCCTGGGGCCCCTTCAATGTTTTCCTAAGACAGAAATTGAAGAATTAGACTACCCTTTTGATTTTTTTCAGCTGTTTTGACTATATGTGTTTGAAAGTATATTTAAACTGGGCCCTATGGGTCTGGGATTCAAAGATGTCCCATAGGATTCACTGTTATAACTCATCTTTACTGCCAAGACACTATACCTAAACCACCAATATTTTGTTAAAAATATCACTGGCCTACCTCCAACATCTCACAGAGCTCCCAATTACCAATGGTAGTAGTTTTCAAAATGTGTTCCTTGAGCACCGATGTTCCTGAGTGCATCTAAGGGCTGATAAATAGGTCAGTGGCTTGGGACGAGGAGTGTGAATTAGCAGAGAACTTTTTCACCATCCCACACTCACAGGGAGTTGTTCTACTTCTATTTGACCTATAGAATTCTACTTGGGATTTTGAATTTTTTGAAAGAAATTAACATATTTTAAAATTCTGAGAATGATTAAAGCACGATTATGAAGCCAGACTGTACTAATAACACCTGTTTTACCATGTATTAGTCATAGAACCTGGGAAAGGGTCTGAATTTTTCTCATCTGGACATAGTACTTCTCATAAGAGTTACTGCAAGTATTAAATGAA
The DNA here is from genome assembly GCA_004024625.1 of Mellivora capensis. Lineage (NCBI taxonomy): Eukaryota > Metazoa > Chordata > Mammalia > Carnivora > Mustelidae > Mellivora > Mellivora capensis. The sequence continues at coordinate 35,996 of PISX010013089.1, read as the reverse complement.
GCAATGAGTATACAGTTCTTAGTGCAGACACTGGCAAATATGAAAACAGCAGAGGCAGCACAGCATAGTGGTTACAAAACAGAATTCGGGAGCTAGCTTACCACTTACAGTCTGTGCCACTCTGAGTGAGTTACAAAAGTTCACTAAGGCTCAGGTTCCTCATGTGTGATGGGAGAGCAATAACAGAACTTAGCTCACAGGGTTTTTGGAAAGATTCAATGGGTTAACATCTGTGACCCTCTGAAAACAATGCCTAGGACTTGGTGCCGTAGAAATGTCAGCTCTTATTTATACAGTGCCTGGTAAGTATTCTACCCATTTCATGTTTGCTTATTACTGAATTCAAATATTGTGCTTCTTGTCACCTATCTGCAAATGCATATGCATGCATACACAAACACACACATACATGCACAGCCCTGGATTGCTCCACAATGACCCCCCTCGAATTACCAAATCACCCCACCTTTAAGGCTCTGTCACAGAACCCTGGATTCCTTCACAGCCCTGACACTCCTTCCAGTGTCCATACTCAATAAATAGCTGCAGGATGGCAGGAAGGGTACAGTGATTAAAATCTGGAAAAGCACATACCTGGATCAAGTTTTGGTTTCCCAACAGGATCTCTATGACCTGAGGCCAAGCTTAACACAGTGCTTCTTAAACCTGGTTGCACATTAAAATCCTTTGGAAAGATAGTAAGAATTTTGATGCCATGGTTGCATCTCCACCAATTAAATCAAAATGTTGGAGGGTGGGAGTCAGGCTTTTGTATTTTATTAAAGATGCAGGTGATTCCTAAGTGATTCCAAAGTGAAGCCTAGGGTCGGATCCCTGGACATTACTGACCTTTCTCCAAGCTTGCAGTTCCTCCCCTATAAAATGGGGAGGAGATAGAAACTACTGCACAGCATTGGCACAAGCTTAAAGGTAAACAAAACACATAAAGCATCCAGTCCTTTCTGGTGGACACCCTGGAAGTGTCTATGACAGTTACCATTGTCCCTGGGAAGGGTTCCTAGCCACATTACCTCCATCCAACCTAAGTACCAAGCACCAATTCTTACTGTCTACTCTTGACTTTCTACCATTTAATTAAATACCACTTCATATTTCTGCACAACTTCTCATGTGGATGCTAAGTTGCTACAACTGGATCGTAATCCCCTGGAGGGCAAGGACGACACCTCCATCCTCTTTGGAAGCCCCTTTGGCCCTTACTCGGTAAGTACATGCAGGATGGCAGGAAGGGGAATGCAAAGGCGTGATTCTGAAACACCCTCCTTTGACTCACTTAGTGAAATGACAGATGAAGTGTTGAGTCCGAACCTGATACTTTCCTACCCCATAAATCACTGGTTACCTTGCCATCCTCACCAAACACCCTTCAAGGTCTTGCTCTCTGTTTGCCTCAAGCACCTTCTCCTTGGTATGGAGATGAGGGGGCTCAGTTACCCAGCTCCTGAATGCAAGGGGGCCCTACATTCACTGCCAGCCCAGCAGTCACTAACAGCACCCAGAAACCGTGAGTTTCAGGATGGCACAATAAAAATGTCCCAAGCTTTGATCTGGGGTATAAGCAAGGAGCTTTTAATCCTACTCTGCATTCCACATGCTCTGCCCTGGGACCTGGGAAATATGAACTCCCTCCTCTTTTAGCCACCACTTCACAGGGCATCTCCTATGTGCCAGGTACTCTGCTGGACACTTGTGGTAGGCTCATCCTCAGAAGCTTTCTGGTTTGGCAGACAAGTTTAAATAAAAAAACTATTTAATCACAATTGTGATTCCAAAAAAAAAAAAAAAAAGGCTAGGGATGCCTGGGTGGCTCAATCAGTTAAGCTGTCGATGCTTGATTTTGGCTTGGATCATGATCTCAGGGTCCTGGGATCCAGTCCCATATCAGACTCTGTGCTCAGCAAAGTCTGCTTGAGGATTTCTCTCTCTCTCCCTCTGCCCCTCTCCCCACTCTCTGTCTCCCTGTCTCTCTCAAATCAATCAATTTTTTAAGCTATTAAAGAAAAGTACTGAGTAATGAGCAAGAGTGAAACAAGACCCAGTCCTGCCCTAGACCCTATGGTCCACCTCCCTAAATCAGTTCAGTAGAGTAGCTTGTTGAAGAGAAAGGAAAAAATGAGAAAAAATGAGTGCTGTGGGGACTGTGGGGACCTGTGGTTCTGTGCATTAGAGAATTGCTACTTGGAGAATCACAATGATTATGAGTCAAAAACCATTTTTGAGAAGCTCAGCAGGAAATCAACATATTTGTCTTGATTTAACATAGCATTTGCTTCTTTCGGAGGTATATCTATTGGTAATTTACCAGACAATAATATTTTCTGAGGGGAAAAAATTTAGAAAACCGTTTAATTCTTAAAATGCCATCTTCAATGAAAACAGAATTCACAGCAACCTCAGAAGTCTTTTATAAGACTCAAGATGTTCCAATTTAAAATAATTTCCTAAAGGTCCCCAAATACGTTAAGACTGAAATTCTGATACTCTATCTAGAAAGCTAAGATTACATTTTAAAATACATCAGCTTGTTGTTACAAATACAGAACATAATAATTAAAGGTTTCTTCAAGCTAGATGTCTATTAGGCCACACAAATTTAAAAAACACTTAAATAATTGTGTGTCATTTCTGATTTTATAAGTCATTCCATGTGGCAGATCATAAAAACTGCCTTATAAAATGGTTAAACTACCAGGACTGTTCTATTGCATTTGAATAATTCATAACTCCATACACTTCAAGAATAATGAAGCTGTTAAATGAATTTCTAAAGAGTCTAGTGCTTACACCCAGCTCTGGAGAAACTTTCGGAACTTTTAAAGTGAACAGCGGAGCCTTAAAACAATAAAATAAAAAACCTGTTTAAGACCTTAAATCATTAACATGTGTCGACTTAAACTTATACATACATTTGTGTTGTTTAACTAAATATTTGAAAACCAGCTTCTCTCTCAGTTATCTGCCAAGAGCCCCACTCCAGGTTCTGCATGTCTCTTCCTGACACGTGGCAACGTCCTGTGCTTTTCATGAGGCTTGCTTGGCAAGAACTGATCTTCAATATTTTGATAAAACAATTTTTTTCTTAAATCATATGTCAGTATTGAGTTAGTGCTATTTTGTGTTAATGATTTGGAATTTTTAAACGGTTTTATAAACCGTGTTTTAAAAATGCATGGTCCCTTCTGTCTTAGGCTTCACCATCCATCCTGGTTTTCTGTCTTTATTCATCCTGCGTGCAAGAGGACGGTAGTTTTCAGTCTGCACCAGAACACACAGCCAATGAAATCCCCATATCCCAGGTTATAGCCAAACTGGAATGTGAATTGGTCCTGTGGGAATAGCTGGGACCTGGCCCAGGTCTGCTCTGGGCACAGAGAAGGTCACCCAGAGATCAGAGGGTGAAGATAAATGCTGAAACCCTCCCTCCTCAACAGCAAGAACTTCGAACTTCTCAGACAGTGATGCTTATGGCAAAGAATCTGTTAAAACGAGGGCTACTAATCTTATTTTTCCAATTACTCTTATCTGACATTTCTATCTGTACCTCCTTCCCACCTTCCCACTGCTGCCTTAGAGTGACACCTTTTGGAAAGGTTGAAACTGAAAATGCCCAGACTTCTTTCTGCCTGGACCTGACCACCCTCAAGATTGTGTTTGGGATTTGCTCCCTCCTCACTAAAGTTAAAGCATCTAGGAGATTTGCTTCAGTATGTCACCTCTGATCCTTCAGCAGCAAACAAATACCCACATCAAGTGAGTGTGTTTGGGCTCAAGCTCTTTGATTTTGACTACATTTTAAATTGCCCCTTTTCCTTCTTTTCTTCCCAGGCTTATTAACAAAACTTCAGACCATAATAGAAGATGGATAGTGAAGAAATGTGTAAACTACATACATCTGACTTAGGTTCTGTTAAATCAAATAGTGTTGCAACACAAATGAATAAAAGTTTCCCCACAATGCCCTGAGCACTCTTTATTCCAGATCAGACTGGGCTCAGTGGGAACTCCTTGACAAAAGGGCTGTGTAGATGACCTTCTGCGTATGTTTGCTGTAGGTACTTCTTGAACAATTGGGAAGCATTCTTTACTTTGCCTGTGCACTGTTCACAGCATGGCAAAGAGCTAGTCTTTTCCCTAACAGTCTAGGAAATTCTTGGAAACAGGATAGCTAGTGGTTAAGACTATGGACCCTGAAGCCAAAAGGCTTAATTCCCAATCAGGATCCAGCCATGTGCGGGCTGTGTGACTCCGTAAAAGATTCTTGACCTCTATTTACATGAGTTTGTTTTCTGTAGACTCTGGATAATAACCGCAGCTTCTGGGCTCCTTGCGAAGAACCCCTGAGTGCAGCAGTTACACACTGGCACACAGCAAGCACGCAGTAACCTGTCATCATTATCAACAGGGATGTTAGCTGACACACCGGCGCTTAGCCTCAGCCTAGGAGAGGATAGGTAAGCAAGGCAAAGTTACAATTTCCATTTTCTTCCATTTCTCAGAGATACATATTTTTCATTTTCAAAGGAAAGGTGAAATTTTTTACTACGGAATCAATAACAAACCCAATAAATTACTCTCAAGTATGTGTTGTTCGTATTTTAGTCTAACTTAACTGATTTCCAAACACAACCATGAAGGAACTCGTTAAGACATTAGAGCAGTTCTATATTCTAGAGTTCGATATTCTCATTAGAGAAGTTCTATATTCAATAGAACTTCCTACGATGATGGCAAGGTTCCAACGTGCTCTGTCCTATACAGCTGTCACTAACTACATGTGGCTACAGAGCACTGGAGATGTTACTGTACAACTGAGGAACTGAATTTTTAATGTATTTTAATCTTTTTTTTAAACAATTTTTTATAGGATTTTTAAAAGATTTTATTTATTTATTTGACAGAGATCACAAGTAGGCAGAGAGGCAGGCAGAGAGAGAGGAGGAAGCAGACTCCCTGCTGAGCAGAGAGCCCGATGCGATGCGATGCGGGGCTCAATTCCAGGACTCTGGGATCATGACCTGAGCTGAAGGCAGAGGCTTTAATCCACTGAGCCACCCGGGCGCCCCAATGTAGTTTAATCTTAATTAAAATTAAAACGTAGGGCACCTTGGTGGCTGTTGGTTAAGCGTCTGCCTTCAGCTCAGGTCATGACCCCAGGGTCCTGGGATCCAGTCCCACATTGGGCTCTCTGCTCAGCAGGGAGTCTTCTTCTCCCTCTGCCTGCCACTGCCCCTGCTTGTACTCACGCTCTCTCTCTCAAACAAGTAAAATTTTAAAAAATTAAAATATAGATAGCCAATTCTAGTGGCCACTGTACTGGAAAGAGCCAGAGCATCTAAGTTTTACAACTTTATTGTCCAATAGTGTTTAGAAATTATTTCAATCTTTAGGGCGACTGGGTGGTGCAGTTAATTAAGTGCCTGACTCCTATTTTTGGCTCAGGTGGTAGCCTCAGGATCGTGAGATCCAGCCCCATTCAGGGTCCAAACTCAGTGACGAGTCTGCTTAGGACTCTTGCTCCCTCTGTGCCCCACTTCCCCTTCCCACCTCTCTCTCTCTCAAATAATAAATAAAGTCTTAAAAAATTATTTCACTGAAAAGAAATTTTAAAAAAATTTATTAAAAAAATTATTTCAGCTTTGTGGAAAGTTTATCTCTTTTGAATATATGAGAAAAACTTTTTAATTTCTTTAATTTCATTATAGTTCATGAATTATCATTTTATCCATGATTCCACTTTAGGAATTTATTCTAATGCTATCATAAGGTATGTTGCCAGAGGAAATTATTCTGAGGACATGTTCATCATAGTCTTGTTTATAAAAATCAGAATAAAAATTTTGTTAGTGTGGATATATATACACAAATGTATACATATATACACATATATGTACACTCAAGTTTCACATAAACGAGTTAAGTAAATTATAATGTGTATGTGTAAGTGTTGCAAAGAAATTGGATAGTAAATTAGAGGCATCCAATTGTTGAGATGTTGGACAGATATTAAACACTAAGTAGAAAGATTGAATGTAAAGGAAAGAGGTTCATGAAATCCCAAGTGAGAAAAGCAAGCTAGTAAATAGGGAATACAATACAATCCCAACTATATGTGTTTTTAAATGTATATTCACAGAAAACAAAAAGATTAGAAGGAAACATCAAAGGAAAAATATCAAAATATTAACAATGTGTTTGTTTCTAGGCATGTTATTTCAGGTAATCTATTTTTCTTTGTACTTTTGCTGCAAATATGAATTATTAATGTAAAAAAATAACTTTTAAAAAATTATAACCAAGGAAAGTCTGCATAGGGCGTACTTCTGCTCCCATGGAACAAGGGGTTGCTGGTAAACCAGCCTCCAAAGGAGAGTTACGAAGCACCAGTCCAGCGCAGGGCAGGGCCCTCTGGTGGCAGTTACAGTGGCAGCTACCCTCAGCCAAAATAATTTTAACTCAGGCCACACTTCCAGGCAGGGCTGCTTTGTTCCTGACACTCATTTAGATTTATGCTGATTATAATCCCCGGTCACCAGGGAGTGTTTGAGTGTTGGTGACTCCAGAGCTGTCAACAGTCATTCCTGCCACCTCACCCTACCCCACAATGCACTTGAATGTTGCTCATTTCATTACTGTTCCTTGATAAAGTTCCTATGGGTTTTGGAAGTCCAGTATGGTTGTTTGTTTGTTTGTTTTGTGTTTGTGTTTGGGTAGCATTTTATGATTTTGTTATTATTATTTTGTTTCTACATCTCTCAAAATTAGTTGTCAGGCCCTAAAAAGTCACGACCATTTGTTCGTGCCACTAAAGCCACCTCTACTAGCAAGGTATATTCATTCCCATTCAACGAATCAGGGCCGTATTCTCAAACAGGCTACTTTCTTGTGATGTAAGGGACAGTTCCGGGGCATTTCCAAGGAGGAAAGATGAAAGATGGAGACTTTTTTTACTCTGAATTCTCCTACTGGCTTGGCTTTGCAGAGGACGCCTATCGATTATGACAAATTTCAATCAGCCCACATCAAGCCTGACTCCAAACACTTTCCCGAGGCCCTCAGGACCCTTGCATCAAAGTTCCATCAGCCTTGAGCAATAGGTAGGGGCCTCTCTGTATGTCAATTTGGCCTTGATCATATGGAGTCTAATGCATCCTTGATCCAACCACCAGACCCAGTATCTTCTCAAACACACAGTATAAGATCAGGAAATAATTATGGGACTTGATGTCAAGAGGGAGAAAAGAAGAGATGGAACTATACTGTAGAAAGGTAATCATTATGTCAATCAATATGGTTTCCTGTAACATATTTGGTCCTCACATACTTCTAAAGAATCAGGCCATTTAACTCAAGCTCAGAAAAGGTAAGGGATTTACCTAAGAATTGCAGATGGCTTACTCTTTACCAGAATGTGAGTGACTGTCAAGTACAAATATAATGCGACGATTGTTAGAGGGGGCTATCCTGAGATGATGTGGGCCATGAGACCCTTAACACTAAACAAAACAAAACAAAACCTTGGCTCGTTCTCCTCAGTGTCCCCAGGCCTGAACACAGCACCTAGCATACAACCAGCACCCACAGGTACATGGATGAACATGATTTAATGACTAGACCTGGGTCCCATTTGAATCACTGGAGTAGAGTATTCACTACAGGCTTTGATTTCAGCACTGTTCCAAAACATTTTTACTGGATCTTTACATTAATTTTCTATTACTATGTAACAAATTGCCACCAACTTGGCCACTGAAAGTTCTGTAGGTCAGAAGTCCAGGCAGGAAGTATGGTGTGACTGGTTTCTCCACTCAGGGCCTCACAAGGTTGAAACTGAGATATGGCAGGCTGCATTCTCATCTGGAGCTCAAGGCCCTCTTCCAAGCTTATGCAGTTGGAATAGAATTCCGTTCCCTACAGTTGTAGATGTGAGGCCCTCTTCTCCTTACCACTCCTAGCTCCTAGAGACCACTTCAATTTCTTGTCTCATGGCCCACTCAAATCTTTAAAGCCAGCAATAGAAAAATGTCCCTTATATCGAATTTTTCTCATGCCTTGACTCTTTCTCTTTAGGAATAGCCCAGTCCCTTTTAAGGGTTTCTTAATTAGATCAGGCCCATCAAGAATAATCAATTTCCCTTTCCCAAACTCAACTATGTCATATAACATACCTAATCACTGTAAAAATATAAAATTGTGTTTCAAAATATACGTGTCAAAGATGGGGAACTTCTTTAACATGATAAAGAACATTTACCAAAAATAATCCACAGCTACCATCGTACTTAACGGTGAAAGACTGAATGCTTTCCTCTAACATCAGGAGCAAGACAAGGTATTTTCTCTCAACCCTCTTATTCAGCATAATTCTTGGAGTTCTAGCCACTGCACTAGCAAGAAAAAGAAATAAAAGAACAATTGGAAAGAAAATAATAAAACTGTCATTACTTGTTAATGAAATAATTATCTATGCAGAAAATCCCGAGGAGTCTACCCAAAAAAAGCCTAGAACTAACAAATGTGTCCAACAAGGTTGCAGAATAAAAGATCAATACACACAAATCAATTGCATTTCTATATAATAGTACACTGTGGAAACCATAATTAAAAAACTAAATACCATTTATAATCACCCTAAAAAATGAAATATTTAAGTATTAAGTTAAAACAGGTATAGGTTTTCTGGGGGTGCCTGAGTGACGCAGTCTGTTAAGTGGCCAACTCTTGATTTCAGCTCAGGTCATGATCTCAAGGTTGTGAGATCAAGCCCTGTACTGGGGTCTGTGCTGGGCATGAACCTGCTTAAGCTTCTCCCTCTCTCTCTCCCTCTACCCTTTCTCCCTACTCGCATGCACATGTACTTTCTCTCTGTCTCTAAAAAACAAAGGAAAAAACCCCCAAAATAACAACAAAAAAACATGTACCAGATCTACATGCTGGAAATTGCAAATTTCTGATGAAAGAAATCAAAGAAAATTTAGATAAACAGAGTATCAATGGATTATAAGACTAGACATGGTATGTCAACTTTTCCAAGATTGATGTGTAAGTTTAATGTAATTCTAACAAAATCTCAGCAAGTTTTTTTTAAAGATATAGACATGCTTATTCTAAAATTTATGTGGAAACACACAGATTCTAGAATAGCTAAAACAATCCTGACAAAGAAGAATGAAGTGGAAAGAATCACTCTACCTAATATCAAGGCAACTGTATAGTTACAGTAACGAAGACGGGTAATATCGGCAGAGGGATAGACATTCAGGTCACTAGAACAGAAGAGAACACACAAGCGGACATACATGAAAATGCTCAAATGATGAATGATTGAATTGTTTTTGCTCCTCTATCAAGGAGCAAAAACAATTCAATGCAGTAAAGATAGATAGGCTTTTCAACAAATAGTGCTAGAATAATTGGACATCCAGAGACAAAAAAAAAAAAAGAACATTGAACTAAACTATACTAAAGTACTCAACAGTAAAATTTCTAATACAATTCAAAAATAGATAAAAGACATGAACAGACATTTTGATGAAACAAATATAGAGATGGCAAATAAACACACACAAAAATGTTCTACATCATTAGCCATTAGAGAACTGCAAATTAAAACCCCAATGAAATACTGCTATATACCTATTCGAATGGCTAAAATAAAAAGTAGTGACAATATCCAATGCTGGTGAGGACACAGAGAAAGTGGATCCCTTGTACATTGCTGGTGGGAACGTGAAGTGGCGCAACCACTTGGGAAAACAATTTTACAGTTTTTTTTTTTAATTTAGCATGCAACTACCATGTGACCCAGGAATTGCATTCTTTTCGTTATTTACTTCAGAGAAATAAAAACTTATGTCCATATAGAAACCTATATATGACTGTTCATAGGAGCTGTATTACTAATAGGCCAAAACTGAAAACAATCCAGATGTCCTTTAACTGGTAAATGGTTAAACTGTGGTACTGCCATACTGTGGAAAACTACTCACCAATAAAAAGGAACAAAGTACTGATACAACCAACAATCCGGAGGAATCGCCAGTAAATTATGCTGATTGAAAAGAGCCAATCCCTAAAGGCCACATCCTATATGATTCCATTTATTCAAGGTCCTTTAGATGACAAAATTATAGAAATGGAAAACATTCATTCTTGCCAGGGTTAAGGGATGGGGAAAGGGCATAAGTTGAGTAAAGTTATAAAAGGACAGGGCGAGGGATCCTTGTGGTGTTGGATGTGTTCTGTAACTTGCTTGGATTAGTGTCAGTACCTTAGCTTGATATTATACTACAGTTTTGCAAAATGTTATCACTGGGGGAAAACTGGGTAAAGGATATAAAAGATCTCCTTCTATTATTTCCTAAAACTGTATGTGATTCTATAATTATCTAAAAATTAAAGGCTAAGACTATTTTAAGTGCCTGTCATATATATTAGGCTCCCACGTCAGCTGGGAAAAGGACAGCAAAGAGCAAATACTGGAGGAGGCAGGAAATGCTCCCATAAGGTCGCGAGGCCATTCCCATCATCCTGAGGAAGAATAGTCTCCAAAATGTCATAACTATGAGGATGTCAGCAGAGAATGCTCTTGTCCTAAATGTCTTCCAGTCCTGAGGACAACTACATATGCAGGCACAACCTTAAGCATTCAAATCAATGGCTTGACACTTAACTGTCTCAGGATGTGAAAGTGACTTCCTTAAGAGTCAGGTGATAAAAATGTCCTAACTGTGGTCCCCTTTTTATAAAAGAAACAAACCATCATACACACACACACACACACACACACAAACAATTTTAAAATACGATGTTCAACAACAGCTATCGGTGCATCATAGACATAAAGGCCATCGGCAGGTACCGGTTTCCTTATAATTATAATCTAGGTAAGTTTAAAAAAAAATCATAGTAAAGCCTCATTATCCTCAAACTAAATACATCCTCCAGACTTCTGGTTTGGTTAGCTCCTCAGTGGGAGGAAAGCAAAAACCAGACATGAAGTGCCAGAATGAAATCTTCCGCTTCAATTTCTTCTTTATTTAAAACATTTTATAGGGCTTTATGTTGACCCTGTGGCTTCAGGAGAAGGAAATCCTCCCAAATGTGTCCCTGGGGCACAGCATCCCCCACAGCGACTTGGCTCCCTCCTCTCAGAGCGATTACTGCTCCATGGAAAAAAACAATTCTTAATTGGTTAACTTTGGGAAAACTGCTTCATAAAGGGAAGACTTGGAACAAAGACGCCCACCCAAACAGCCACTTCTCTCCACATACAAAGTGACTGGGGATGAGTTTGAGAGACACCATGTAAGCAGGGCTGACAGACAGAACAAAACTGCACTCTCAAGCTGGATGGAGGGTTTATCCACTTTCCTTCCATCTCTAAGTGGAATTAAGTATCCACCGAATCATAAGAGCAGATCCGCTCAACTGTGCCCCTCTTCCAGTCCTAGCAGTCATCCATGTGCTGCTCAGCATCCTCCCTGCACTCCAGAGACTGAGACTTTACTTTCTGGCCATCCAGCTGAACTAATGAGAGTGGGGTTATGACACTGGACTCCCAGGACCAGTTACTCTGCTTCTCAGCTGGCTCTGCACCGGAAATTGCCCCACAGCCCCAGCTAGGGGCTGTGTATGGGTCCCAAGGGAGTCCCACAGACAGTGGGTGGATGGCAAGGGTCAAATCCAGTCCATTCCTATAAAAACAACCAAAGTACACATCCTGCCGAACATAATTTTCATGCTTAAAAGCAGCAACTTTTGCTTTTCTCGATTACCCGGACACAAGGGAGCATTCACTGTTAATCTGAGCAGAGACAAAAACTACTCAAATCTCAATGTGTGACACTTTGTTCTTCAAAACTTCACAGTTGTAACGGAAATTGCTCTGTCGACAGGACAATTTATACTCATATATTAAATGCCAGGTTTCACCAAGTACTTGTATCAAGTTTTGGAAGTAGATGTCTATGCTTTCCCCATAAGACGTTTGCTATAATTTACGCCTTTGAACTCTATTTTCAAAATAAGTGATTCTCCAAGTAGCTCTTTTCATATTAAAAAAAAACCAAAAAGCAAAAAACACCATTTTCATTACCAATATGAGATTACAGTCTAGTCCCATATAAAATGATTAAACATAACCCTGAATCAAACATAATCCTGGTATTAAATAGTCTCAAGACAAACATAAGTGAAAACATTGGATTCCTTGCTTGAATGCCAAATATTCACTCAAGGGTCTGATTGCTTCAGCTGGGACTTTTTCTCCCTTGTATGATTTCTCAAATATGTAAATTACTTTGTTTAAAAACTACTTCTCCTCTCTTTTCTTGCAGAATTAGTACTGTTATAATTATCTATAAGGAGATCATGGTATCTCGACTTCACAAGGAGAAACAGCCTTGGTATTTAAAATATCTAACAACTATACATATATGGAAACGAATACCCCATTTTGATGGGTCACACTCAGTAACCTTAGAGGCGCCTCTATCTGGGCAATAGTTCCTTTTGGACGAAACACAATTAGGCTGTGTAATGTGCTGAATCCCTTCAGATAAACCGTTGTGCGCACAGCCGGGCCACTCTAGCTGGCTTTAAGGCTGGGGCTGTCAGGCCCACTTCTCTGGTTAATGTCAGTAGCACTATGTATAAAAGGTGACTCCAGTGTGTACAAATGTTGATCTTTAGAGAAGTCATGCCTAGACTCACACACACATCCCCTCTTTCGTCCACTAGGTCAACGGCAGGAACAGAGGGCGACCCCGCAAGGGGCTTGCCAGGAGCAGAGTCTTACTTGTCAGGTTACATTTCCCCCAGGGACTCCCCTGCCTGAGATTAATCCATAATCCTGTTTCGTGTTTAAAAAACTCAGGTTCTAAAAGCCTTGCCTCTGAGACAGTTTCAGAGGCGATGGGGAAATGTTCTAATACACGGTAACAAATTAAGTGCCAATGCAAGTAAGCATAGAAAAGAAAGGGACTGTGTGGAGTAGGTGCCACAAAATGTTTGGCCCTGTCCAAAATCATTTCTTTAAGGTTCCAGAATAGACACTAAAAACATATATGAATGGCTGGAGTACCTGTAGGTTAAAAAAACAAAACAAAAAAAAACAAAGTTGAAACCATCTATGGTTTTTTCAGCTTGCTGCTCAAGTTAAGTGAAATAAAGATGCCCCCTGATGGAAAACACAGCCGAGGTTCTGAAGAAATATAATATTCGCTGATGTGACTTCCAAACTAAATTTCATCTGAATACCAAACAGTAAGAAAGCTCTCATCTCCGCTCTGAACAATCCTATTTTTATTACATCAAAATTGTTTCTTCCCTTGCCAACCTCATTCTACCCCTTTTTGCTACAAAGTTAATGTCCAGAAAGAGTCCTTTTACAACTCTAGCAGACCTGACCAAAAAAAGCAGCAATTCCCAGTGCTGTAGAAACCATCACGAACATGTTCTCATCTGGATGATTCGAAGAAGTAGAACTCACTTCAGGCTATGGCAAAGAAAGAGAACATCCAGGTGAACACAGTTCTGGACGAGATGGCCCTGTGTGGACTCCTTGACACTCAGGAGCACTGAGATGTGGACAGAGACAGCTGGCTTGGTGGCATCTTCTGCTCCGATTCAGAAATAAGAAAAGGCATGGTAGCTAATAATGCAAGTTCCCATTTTAATTTGTGACTCAGTCTTTGATTAATTCCTGCTAAGGTTTAACTTACAATGTTTGGCAACAATGCTGACCTCTTCAAAGGCAAAGGTGAGGGTGGAAAGATCATTTTCTACCCAGATGCAACCTCTCTAATGTAAGAAAAGTAGCTCCGGTTTCCAAAGGTTAAAAAGGGGAGACAAATCACCAACCTTGTTGCTCAGTTGTTGCTGTCTGTGTTGGTATGCGTGTGTGTGTGGGGGGGGGGCATCCCTCCTGCCTGACCCCACCAGTTCCCCAATGCATGTTCCTACCTTCAGGGATCAGTGAGGGTGAATTACCACTTCCATTTTTTGTACTATGGGTGGAGAGAGCCCAAACCCTACAATTGAGCAAAGGAATTTTTACACGTACAAGCACTGACTTCCAAAATCAAAATATAGTTTTAAGAGGCAGTGTGGTTTCTATTGCCTTGCAAATAAAACTCTTTCTCCTGACCAACAAGGGCCCTGTTTTATCCAGCCCTTGCCTGCCTTCTTAAAGACATCCCATGCCACTCTGGCCTTCCCTGGAACTTGTAGAATCTGGTCTTTCTCCTCTACCTTTCTCCCCCACCCCTTCCAAACCCTTCAACCAACAGGCATCTTCTCATCTATCAGATCTCAACATAAATGTAGCCACCTCCCAAGGCCCTTCTGAATCCCCTTACATAAAGTTAGTTGCCTTCCTCCCACCTGTCCCTGGTATTCCTCATCTCAGCTCCAAGTTTGTTTCCTTCCAGCATGTATCACAATAAATTACTCTACTTAATAATTCCTTTGTACGTATCTTTCCATTTCCCCTCACGAGGGTCTTTGCCTCATGTCTAACTTATTCACCAAGTCATCTGTAATTCCCAACTGGGGTCTAGCCCATGGCTGGCACTCAATAAATAATCACCTAACTCATAACTAGAATTAGTAAAAACAGTAACACCTGACAGTCACACCAGTGGTTTGCAAAGGGGGTTCCCCAATCAGTAGCAGCAGCTTCATCAGGGAATTTGTGAGAACGGCACACTAATAGCATCCTTTTCCCTGTCCCCTTGCCTCCACCTATGGAATCAGAAACTGTGGGATATGGCCTAGCTATCTGTGTATAGCAACCCTGAGGATAGATTCTGGTGCAACTTCAAGTTTGAGAACTACTGGTTCACACAATATTCCCCATTTTCCAAAGAGCATTTAAGCACCGATGTCATTGACTTGCCTCTATTTGGGAAAGAAAGAATTAGTACATTCTCACAGGAGATAAATCTTTGTAAGCAAACAGTGACTATAATCATTCAATTCAGAAAAATCTCTAAATTCACAAGTAGCTCTGTGTTTAGGAGAAAGTCAGTAAAAGAAAACCAATGCATTTGCAGGATATCCTTCCTCATTTCTGTTCATGCAGACAGAGGGATCAGGCTGAATGTCAGGATGCTGCAGGCAAACCAAGGGTATGGGACTTCTGCCTTATCCGTAGTGATGGCCCAGAAAGGGGCCCAGATGGTAAGTACCCTTGCCTCTCGAACTTCACCTTGATGGTAAGGCTCTTGACACAGACCTTGGCTTGTCATCTTTGCACCGAGGCCTGACGTACTATCTAACACACAGTGGTCACTCAGAAAGTGTCTGCAGAAAAATCAGTGACTCTCATGTTATCTGTATATCTGGGGAGAACAAACAAGAAGGCTTTGCTTACGAATTTACTAATGGGCTAATTGCCTTTATATAGGAAAAGTGGTTCACAAACACAAGAGAGCTGGTGGGGGGTGAAGAAAAAAATATGAGACTCAGAGTCAAGAAAGATCCAGGTTTAGGGGTGCCTAGGTGGTTCAGTCAGCTACCCATCCAAGCCTTTATTTCAGCTCAAGTCATGATCTCAGGGTTGTGAGATTAAGCCCCACATCAGGCTCTGTGCTAGGCATAGAGCCTGCTTAAGATTCTCTCTCTCTCTCCCTCAGCCCCCACTCCCCTAATCTTAAAAAAAAAAAAATCCAGGTTCAAATCCTGTCCACTTGATGCCATATGTCTTTGACCATGGTACATGACCTCACTGAGCTTCCCATTCCTTAACTGGACATAGAGATATACACCCTGCCACACTAGACAGTTGTAGGCATTATATGATGTTGAAGGGTAAATGTCCAGCACAGTATTGGGCATCATTGTCATGACCCATAATATCATTATCGCTTACTTGTTTAATTGGGGAAAATGGGTCAGAATTCTGTGCCTCTGACGTAGTGTGTATTCTGGAAACATTTAATGTAAGGGAGTTAGAGAATTATATTCTTGCCTATCCCATAGCTTTCAATGTGTAGGGAGAGATCCATCAGTATAAAACAGCAGGCAACACAGGCACTGAGGTTGGGTAGTTAATGGGCCTGAATCCTTTCTCTGCCACTTACCAGCTGTGTGACCTTGAGTAAGCCACTTACACTCTCTGGGCTTCTGCCTTTGTAGATTAGAGATAATAATATACATCACACAAGGTCATAATGAGGCCTAGAGATTAAAATGTCCATGAAACACTCAGCCCTGTGACCTGTCCTTAGTAAGCACTAGATAGATGATAAGTATAATTCACTAAAACAACAATAAGCAGGACAGAATTCCATATCTGCTATAGAAAAGGCATGAGCAGAGTGTTAGAGGCATAAACAAGGAGAAGATACATTTGGTAAAGCAAGACGGGGGAAAGAGAAGCTTCTCGGAAGTGATAGTATTTAGACAACATCTTAAAACAGGAGTCACAAACCTAAACACCAGCAGGGCAGAGCAGTTATTAACAAGGAGTGATACTGGCCAGGCAGGGAAAATGCTCCTTAGCTGCCACTAATTTCCACCAGGCAAAAACACAGGCACAGGTTCTATGTGGCTAGATCCTCTAAACCAAAGAAGAAAAAGTATCTGATTTTTCTTGTTAAATGATATTTTTTAAATGGTGCCTCAATTAAAAAAAAAAAACCAACCTATCTGAATTCACAAAATACATCTGTTGGCCACGTGTAGATCACTGGCTACCAGTTTTTACTTTCTATTTTAAAGGACAGGTAGAATTTTGTCAAGCAGGGAGAATGGCGAGATCATCCTAGGAAGAAAATAGTCTGAGCTAAGGCGGGGACAGTGGGGAGAGGAGAGGGTAGAGTGGAGGAAGGGGGAAGGCCAGGGAGATTTCAGAAAGCAGAATACTGCTCCAGGAGACTAAAAGGAAGAGGATGAGGAAAAGAAGTGCCAGGAAACAAAAAGCAGGTAGAAGTTTTCAGGGAGAGGTAAGGGCTGGATTGACAGGGTAGGTCTGAGAATACAGACATGGAGAAGGAAGAACTTTGAAATGAAGAATAGCAAACTTACCAGGCCACTATCTTCCTTTCTTTGGGCTTCAATCTTTCCTTTTGTAAGATGAGCTCCTGAATCAGATGAGTTCTAAGCTCCCTTCTGGCCCTCTCTGCACCGCTCAGGAGCACCACTGCAATTTCCCCACCTGGGGGACACCATATGCATCTTCTGTGATCTTGGCTGTAGGGGATGTGACTGTAGCTCACCATCAAGAGGAAGAGGTTCAAGGTCTGCCCAAGCACCACCTTTACTAGCCATAGAGGACAAGCTGTCCTGAGCAACGCAGAAGGAACAAGAGGCCTTAAGTGTAAGACCAAATCCCTAGATAGAGCAGTAACTCAAATAGCAACACAGTCACCTTTACTAAATATCTGCTTTGGGCCAGATGCTGGTCCAGTTACTGAACAGAATTATCTCATTGAATGAGGCAGGTCCACTACTATTCCCACATTACAGGCCTAGAATAGTTAAACAGACCCAAGGTCCAATAGCTGGAAGTTGCAGGACTAGCGGTCAGGCCAGGGAGTCAGTCCGACCCAGTGCCCTCAGTCAAACTGACTGCCTTCTGGAGTCTTTCAAATCTCTGCCTTGGTCCTGTGTTCCTTTCAAAATGATGCCAAAATTTTGTGGCAGGATAATCCAAACAGGAATGTTCATTAGTGATGGGTGCATCGAGAAAGGTTTAGGACTAGGATTCCTTCTCCTGTTCCAGAGAAGGTGGTGGCCCAGGAGGGTTTGAGTCCTGGTGAGTTTTGTACTTCTCCTGACACAGAGGTGACATAAGGGATTTAGTTTCCAAAAACCTGGATTCTTAGTCTGAGGAGTCAAGTTATCACAATGAGTTTGAAGGCTTGGCTGGACTTAAGGGATGTGGATTCTACCTTGGGTGACTGAGGGGGTACTAGATTTCACAAGGCAAGGCAAAGGCCTGCATCACACCCCAAGCAGCTCTCTAGAGGAGGGAGACAAGAAGCCCAGGACCAAATGCTAAGGGTAAGGGTTCAGGTGGCCATGGGAAGGAACTATTAGCAACTACCTTTGGTGTGGCCCCCGAACACCCCAGAGGCAGTCACCTGAACCAAAGAACAGAAGCCTGGCCTCAAGCACTCTGGGTGCATACATTCAGGGTTATTATTAGAACCCTGAGGGCGAGAGAGGGGCCCTTATATTGCCTGAGATTTTATTTTCTGCTAAGCATGGCTATGGGGAAGAGTTTGTGACCTAACAATTAATTTGAGTGGAACAAATAAAATATTATGTTTTTGTACCCAAAGGTTATGAGGTTAATTTGGCCACTTATATTTATTTACATGGAAAATACTTATATTGAGAGCTCTTCATATGTTTGATAATTTTGCCCATCTGATTATACAAAGCCTTCTCTCTCTTATGGACGTATACACTATGTATTTTTACTGTTTCCTCTTTAAATACTCTATTTTTAGGTTGGATCAACAGCTAGTCCAAAAGATAAATATAAAAACATATTTCAAAAAAATTAATATATTTTTCTATAATTAGATACATAAATATTTGTTTCTATCTCCTTAAAACAAGAGGCAAACCAAATATTCTAGTATTTTTCCTAAACTCTAGTATCAATACCCAATAACAAATTAACTAATAAGTACTAATACTAATTAATAATTATATGGCTTTTACCCTGTACTATGCATTGATCTAAGGTATATATGAATAAATTTTTGCCATTTCATTTATTTCTTGTGACACTCTTGAGTTATCATTCCCATTTTAGAGATATTGAGGCACAGAGAGGTTAAGTCATTTGCCTGTAGTCAGACAGCTAGTAAGTGGCAGGGCTGGGATTTGAACTCAGGCCGTGAGGTCCCAGAGTCTGTGATGACCACTAGAGTAATTTGCTCCCTAGCATCTGTTATAAGAATTGAAGGTAGAATATTAAGCATGTTTCAAGCTCTCTATAAATTCATTCATTAACGTAAAAGAACTTATTATGGCACTATGCCAGGTATGAGGGATTCATTCCCTGCACAGTCTAGCAAGGAACTTGCTCTTAATTTTCTCCCTCCCACCATCCCTCATGTCCCTAGGAAATTACTACAGACTTGGTTTCACAACTTCATCCAAAAGCTCACACGTACCTACCCCAGTGATGTAGCTGAGTCTAATACACGAGGGTCTAAAAGAAAGCTAAATTTTACAAATTTAGCAAAGCAAATCACAAATATTGATCTCAAAACCCAAAGATAGCAAGAGTTGGTCCAATTAGAAATAAACACACATTGCTAAGACATGGAAGCATGGAGATCTAGAAGGTTTGAAAGATAACATTTGCCACTATGAAGGGATTTCTTTTGCATTCATAGTTCCCAAGCTGAGTGTGGTTTACAAACATCCTGGGGTTAGAGACCTAGCTGTAATATTCTGGTAAGGGAAAGAGAGTTGACTTCATCACAAGGCAGGCCCTGCTGATGGCAGCCTAAGACTGGAATGTGCAGATAATTATCTTTAAAGCTAGTGAACGGCTATATGTCTCCTATAATATCACCTTTAAGATCAAGCCAAGACATTCCAGTCTGAATCAAGGTTTATTTATAAAAGGATTTAACACTTTTAGATCCCATATTGCTTGGAGGACCACCAATTTCCATTCCCAAATACCCAATTTCTTCAATTTCACAGAGCATGAATGAGATTTCAGGTTACCATATGTGGAGGGAAAAACTTAAATCACTAAAATTTCTTTTCTTCAATGAGGTGAATTTCTTTGCTAATGCCTCCACAAAATAAAATCACCATTAGGGGACTGAAAGCAGAGAATACTATACGTCATAATGCCACATTCATGTAGATACAACCAAATTTTCAGGTAATTCTAGCTGAATGGTCTCTCTTGTTCCCCTCAAACTTGAAAGGTCAAAGGAGCAATTTGATTGTGGGTGTTTTACATTGGCCACAGACGGGAGAAAGAATGGCCCTTCTACCAGCAAGGACACAGAATTTAAAGGGATGCACAGATATCTAAGGAAAGAAAATGGACCCCCATAAATTAGAGTGATCTGCTGGAGGGAACCACTTGATCTGGAAGATTATAGAAGGCCCTTCATTGGTGGTGTTAGGGACTGATCAGATATCCTTTTTGAAGAACTGGCTTAAACTACATCAGAGTTGGCCAGTATGTGGTGTGTACTGAAAAGTGATAGTACCCAGTAGGGACAAGAGAGGCAAGCAACCTCAGAGGAGATAGCCCAGAGCTCAGTATTTCAGCCCTACATAGTTATTTGATAATTGCACATGCTAGAAAGAAAGACAATGATAACCAGGAAGGCCATCAACATAAAAATCAATGTAATTTTTTATAAACATAGGATTAGTTACTTGTTGACATTAAATAATTTTAGTCATTTCATGACCAAAAATAACTCGGAGATTAAGCAAGAAAGAAGTGAAAACCATTTAGGTTGAAGAATGATCAAATGTCTTAACTTCATTACCACTAATAGGCATTAACAATTATCTACTAATTAATAATACAATATTACAATCACCTGTTAATAAATACCAATTAATGGATAGTAATATATATGCATGTGTGAGTGTATATCTATTTTTTATATGAGACTCCAACCCTCCTGATGTTCATAGCTATCATTCTCAATTAATTAAGGGACATCCTGGTTTTCTAAAACAAAATTATGTACACATATATAGATATCATACCACACAGCTAGAGAAGGCTGTTTAGAAAACTATGTCAGAGAATTAAAAGTAGTTTTCTTCAGCTGTGAATCATGGATATTTTTTTTCCTATTTCTCATTATCAAAACCCAAAATAGCTTTATCAATTCTTTGACCTCAATTGTCAAATAATACATGATTAGACATTTTTAATTCTGGAGGGAAAGTATGAAACAGAAATAAAAGCAAAATAAAAACAAAAACACAACTCCAGGGGCGCTTGCCTTCGGCTCAGGTCATGATCTCAGGGTCCTGGGATTGAGCCCCGCATCAGGCTCTCTGCTCCGCGGAGAGCCTGCTTCCTCCTCTCTCTCTGCCTGCCTCTCTGCCTACTTGGGATCTCTGTCTGTCAAATAAATAAATAAAATCTCTAAAAAACAACAACAACAACAACAAAAAACAACACACAATTCCAGGACCCAGAGAACCACTGATGACCATATTTATGGCTTTCCAAACTTCCTTCCATCTATGCCCATGGTTTCAACAATAATCAATCATACCATACATATTGCTTTGTGGCCTTCTTTTTAACTAAACAAAATACAATTGACATCTTCCTATCAGTAAATATTGATCTAGTTCATTCTCTAGTGGCCACAGTATAATCTATCATAATCCCCTCCCATTGGGCCTTGAGGTTGTTTCCAGGTTTTCAAATTATATAAATAACTGTACAGAAATGATCTCTGAACATTTTCTCGGCTCATGATTCAGTTATTACTTAAGATAAGCCCCTGGAAGTGCACTTGCTAGGTCAAAGGGCTTGCCATATCTGTAAGATTTAGAATACACACCAACAAATTGGCCTCTTAAAAGACTATACATATCCCACATGAGGGGCATATTTTATTTTCCTCTTTGTTTCTCTGTATTTTCTGCTGATATTTTCTGTAACTTACATTTTGCTTTAAAATTCCTTGTGCAAAGGGAAAAATAAGTAATTTATAAAAAAAATAAATAAATAAAAGGAAAAGGGGCAATTGGGAGGTGACTTTTTCCAACAGAGAACTGTGAACCACAGGACAGGTGTTGCCTAGAAAGAAGATGGGGACACAGGACTCTGACTTGACGCTACTGTCCATTAAACTCCTCCAGCTTACTCCCCTTGCTCGTGCCCACAATGCTGTCTCCTTCCTGTGGGGAGAGCAAAGTGATCTGCAAGCCTGAGTGTCCAGTGCTTTTAAATGATCCCAGTCATCACTTCATTAATAAAAAATCATTTTAGGTTTTCAAAACCAAGACAATGGCTCTCCATTTTTCCTGGAATATTTCCCTTCAAGGCAGAGATTCAGAAGAATCCTTCTTAGGATGACTCAAGACTTTCCAATTCCCTTCCCTCATCCTGAAACCAATAATACACTTGCCTTTTTCTGTTACCTGATTGGTTTTTTTTTTTTTTAAGACTTTATTTATTTATTTGACAGACAGAGATCCCAAGCAGGCAGAGAGGCAGGCAGAGAGAGAGGGGAAGCAGGCTCCCTGCTGAACAAAGAGTCCGATTCAGGGCTCGATCCCAGGACCCTGAGATCATGACCTGAGCCGAAGGCAGAGGCTTAACCCACTGAGCCACCCAGGTGCCCCCTGATTGTTTTTCTTAAAGAAGATACAGACCACTGAACCTAGTGGCTGGGGAGCAAGAAGACTGGATACTCATCTAAGCAAAGTCTCCAAAAGTGATACATTTAAAAAACACATTCCATTAATACTTTGTCATAAAGTTTGTTCACTGTATGATACGGAGAAGATACAGCAGGAGAAGAAATCTTGAGATACATGCAGAAATTATTCTACAACTGAGAGTCCCTTCTATGGACTAGCTTCTTAACAACAGAGCCTTGGGCTCCAAACTCCCTATTTTAAGTCTCATCTAGGGAGAAAAGGAAGCAGGGAATAGGTCTCTTCTCTTTGAATAATAAATTATTCTTAACAGTCTTTACTGGCTAACAATGGAATAGAAGATCAGAGAGCTCAGAGGCCATGAATATCTGTTTGCTTCAGAGGTCATCTTTAACATTTGAAAAATATCATCAGCTTTTCTCTTTAGCGTGGAAACTACGTGTGCCAAAAGCCTCTTTCTGCTGATACATACCTGAATCTCTTACCATTTCTAGAAAGCCATCACCCTATAGTTCTTTCCTTCAGACATGAGGTCCGAGAAGATCATGAATTCCCCTGCGAGTGACTTGTTGACTAAGCTTTACCTCAGGCCAGGGGACATGATCTGTTCATTGAAGCATTTGCCAACCAGGAGTTGTAAAACATACACATCTAGACTCACAAAGGAAGCAGCTACATGTTAAGATGATTTTGAGGACTCTCTCCAAGTTTATCTCAAAAAACTAGATACCCATCATTGGAAGAAGAAAGGAAAGGAACCAGGTAACATGCTTCCTTCCTGGAGGTGCTTTCTTCTAAGCCCTACCGGTACCTACAGTCTTCTATTTGGGAACATGATCCATTTTTGGACATATATATGAAAATAAAACAGGTAAGATAGAACCAAAAACAGTTAAAATATCTAATGACACCTTGTTGTCATTAGATACAGATCCAGTTTCTTATGAAACATACACAGCTGTGCCATATTTCAAACATGCTTTCACATTCAAATTGTTCCTGATTAAGTCCCATGGGCACTTTCAAGACATTAGTAATTTCCATATTTGTTTTAAGTATATCAAGGATATACACCCCATGCTCTTTACTATTATTTTTAGCACTTTTTAAAATAAAAATAAAATGAGATTAGGAATTTCATATAATAATGCAATCATTGCTGTACCAGCAAAGATTGTGACGCTCTTGTCAGCTTACAGAAGACATTCTCAGAGAACAGACAAAAAAGATCATTTTAGCTAATTTAAAAGGAACAAGTCTAAAAGCGGTACATAAAAGGCTGTTGTAGAGGAATGTAAGATAAAAAATCAAACACAAAAACAGGAACTACTTATATAAATTTATAACATGTCTTGGTTTTATGAAATAAATTACAAAATTTAAATATTTTAGGCCTTTTGTTAAATTTTGCCACTTCTGTAATTTTGATTCTGAATTAAATCAGTTTGGATTAATAAGAGGCACACAATACATGAGCTTATAAGGATGTGTGATAAGATTTCACTTATTCTTACTGATGTCAATATACCTAGTTATAGGTAACATCTTACCTATTTTCGGATTGGCTGAGGGGGTAGAAACAAGATAATAACCCTCATTAGAAATATATGTACTCAGAAAGACAATAAGCTTTAATGAAGTTACTAGAGAGAACTGATTTTTAATTTACTGGGCTTATCCAGAGGCTTGGTGTTTACTTTTTTACTCATTGCTGTAATGCAGATAGGAAAAAATGCTAGATAAGTAAATTCATAAAAAATCAGAAGTTGGGGTACTTGGGTGGCTCAGTGGGTTAAGCCTCTGCCTTTGGCTCAGGTCATGTTCTTGGGGTCCTGGGATCGAGCCCCGCATCAGGCTCTCTGCTCAGCGGGGAGCCTGCTTCCCTCTCTCTCTCTGCCTGCCTCTCTGCCTACTTGTGATCTCTGTGTCACATACTTAAATAAAATCTTTAAAAAAAAATCAGAAGTTATAGATTATTTCAAAAATCATTTGACTATTTTTATAAAAATCATGACATTTTAGATTATAGGATAAAAATAAATTATCACTAAATTTCTTCCAAATAGCTCATGTCTTCTAAATAAGACACACATATCCAAAGTATTTGCATAAGAACATCTCAACCCACTCACAGCCACTGACCCAGAGCATGAATTCCACCTTAAGGTCAAGCCAGGCAATTCTGAAAGAAGTGCTAAATCCTCTAACCACTGCAAACCCATTCCACTCGCTGTGGCAACAGCGCGGTGAGTATTTCGGTCCCAGTGGCCTAGAAGAATGAGTGTACTTCATAAAGCACCCCATTTATTCCCATAAAATGCTTGGCATGCCAGTTGACTTTGGGCTCATTTTACACAAAAATCCAGGTTTTTGGAAAGATTTACTCTAGGGTTTCCAAATGTTTATTGCCTCGCTGACAGATTTTTAGACTGGCACTTGTAACAGGTGATTTTTCACACCACTAGAAATCCAGAATATGATTCCAGAACATTGGGCAAAAACTGTCTCTAAGACTTGATATTAAATCACACTAATTCTAGAATATATGAAAGCAGAGAAATACTTCTTAAACTTATAATCAGATGTGAGATAGTACAATATCATCAAAAGTTATACCCTTTATAAAGTCTATGCCTCTAGTATTTCTCTGTTCCTCAGGTATACTGAACTTATTCCCCTCGGTGACCTTGTACTTGCTGTTCTTGATGCCTGGAGTCTACTCATCCCAGTGCTTTGCAAGGTTGCCTTCTGCTCATCATTCAGCTTCAGAAGTAGCCCTCCTCCCTCTCCACACCACATTGTATACAATATTGTCTGGTAATTTCCTTCATAGTAAATATTACAATCTCCAGTTGTCTTGTTCATTTTTAATATATTTCTTATTAATGAGAGTAGGGCCTTTCCTTCCTTATTCACAGTCACTTCCCTAGTACCTGGACAGGTACATACTATACACACACACACATGAATATGTATATATGTATACACATAATCAATGTATGCTAAATAAATAAGTAAAAAATTTAATTAATCCAAAGTACTAGGGCTTTTCATGGAACTATAGTTCAAAGCCATAGGTTTGGCTTCTATTACATTCTAAGTACTTCATTATTGTAAAAACAAGTTATATTCCAGAGGAGACATATTAAGATTAGGTTCATAGTCTGCAGAATGAAGGTGATTATATTAATTTACTAATTTCCAAAGTTCCATCATAAAGATACTGCTGTATTTTTTCTTCCATGATGTCAATGCTTTAAAAATAGTTTGCTTTTTGAAGAAAAGAAACAAGATGGGATCGGGAGGGAGACAAACCATAAGTGACTCTTAATCTCACAAAACAAACTGAGGGTTGCTGGGGGGAAGGGGGTTGGGAAAGGGGGGTGGGTTAATGGACATTGGGGAGGGTATGTGCTATGGTTAGTGCTGTGAAGTGTGTAAACCTGGCGATTCACAGACATGTACCCCGGGGGATAAAAATACTTTATATGTTTATAAAAAATTAAAAAATTTATTTAAAAAAATAGTTTGCTTTTTGGGGCGCCTGGGTGGCTCAGTCGTTAAGTGTCTGCCTTCGGCTCAAGTCATGATCCCAGGGTCCTGGGATCAAGCCCCGCATTGGGCTCCCTGCTTGGTGGAAAGCCTACTTCTCCCTCCCCCACTCCCTCTGCTTGTGTTCCCTCTCTTGCTATATCTCTCTCTGTCAAATAAATAAATAAAATCTTGAAAAAAAATTAAAATAAATAAAAATAGCTTGCTTTTCAAATAAACTTAAATTAAATTGGAAATATGCCCTTATGAACTTTATATCAGGATTTTTGAAAGATAAAAAATGACATGTAGAAAAAAGTGTATAATGAACGCTCACAGCAACATTATTCATAATAGCCAAAACGTGAAAACAACCCAAATGTCATCAACTAATGAACAGATTAATTAAAATTGGCATATCCAAATATCTATATAATGAAATTATTATTCATTCATAAAAATTAATGAAATAGTGATATATGCCATAACATGAATGAACCTTGAAAACACTGTCCTAAGTAGAAGAATCCAGACACAAAAGGCCACATAGTATATAAATCCAGTTATATCAAATGTCCAAAACAGATAAATCCATAGAGACAGAAAGCAGATTAGTGGCTACCAAGGACTGGGGTTTGGGAGTGGAAATATAGAGTAATTTTTTAAAGTTTGTAACATTGTACAATGTTTCCTTTTGGGGTGATAAAAATGTTCTAAAATTGATTGCAATAATGGTTGCACAACTCTGTAAATATACTAAAAATCACTTAATGGCACACTTTGAATGGGTGAATTGGATGGTATGTGAATCACAGCTCAATAAAGTGTCATATATATACATATACATATATGTATACATATTTGGCATGTAGGTACCAATTATATCTTTGGAGATGAAGCTGGATAATTAATTCTCATCTAGACCTAAAGTCTACAAAAAAACATACTATCTGCTTATCCTGGGATGCATTGCTTAAGGAAATGTCAGCTAAACAGATAAACTCTGAAATTTCAGTGACCAATTATAAGATTATTTTTAGCTCAAATAGATTCCAGTCAACAGTGGGAATGGCATGTGTGTGTGATGTTTACTCTGAGCAATCATTTAGGTTGTTATATAATAGCTTCACCATCTTTTAGTCCAGGCCTCACAGTTCCAGTGGATCTTTTGTATCTGGACAAGAAGATAAAGTAAATTATACTTTGGTAATAAATTACAAGAGTAATTGATATGCCAAGTCTGAAATTGGCAACAATCACTTTCATTGACCAAAACTCAGCAATATGGGACACCCCTAACTACAATGGAATGTGGAAAATGTAACCTATCTGCATGTCCAGAAGGAAAAGGATTTAGGTTTTGTTGAGATGTGTAGCAGAGACTTAGCAGAGTTTACCACCTAAAGGAAAGACAGATTTGGGAGAAGCCTATGAGCATCTATTTTGTCACACACACTGTTTCTCCAAAGATACTCCCTCTTAATAAATAGTTGCTACCAATTAGAGAATAAATTGGTAAAACTTACTTTAGAAAGAAACTTGGCAACATCCAGGAAAGTTGAAGATATGTGAAACCCATGATCCAATGCAGAAGATGAGAAAGACCTGGCCAGAATATTTCGCAACTTCTTTTATCCTGTGAACCTAGACTGGCTTTGTGACTTGTTTCGACCAACACACTAAGGTGGAAGTGATGCTGAGTGCACTCCAGAGCCTAGGACTTAAAAAGCCTTTCATCTTCTGCTTGGATGGATGCTTCAAGAATGCCATGCTGTGAGGAAGCTTGTCTGTTCCACTGGAGGATGAGAAGCCAAATCAAAGTCTGAGGTACTGTTGCCCATAGATAGTCCCAATGGCCGGACACATAAGTGAGGCCATGTTGGATTCTTCAGCTATTCCAGTCATCATCTGATCACAATCAGATAAGAAAAACTAACAGAACCACCCTGTCTACCCTTAGACTTGTGTAAATCATTATTTTAAGCCAGTAAGTTTGGGGTGTTTTGTGACACAGCAATAGATAACTGATACATCCAGGAATTTCACCTCTTTATACTATCGATAAGCTCTCACACTTTAACCCAAAGAGAAATGCTAGGAAATGTCCACATGGCACTGTTTATAAAAGGAAAAAAAAATGGAAAAAAATAATATGTCAACAGTTACCAAAAAGTGAGTATTTAATGTATGGTTTAGACATCCAATGGAATGCTATATAGCAATGAAAATGAAACAGAGCTATCACTATTAACTTGGAATAAACTTCAAAACACACTGGGGTGCCTGGGTGGCTCAGATGGTTAAGCGTCTGCCTTGACTCAGGTCATGAGCTTGGAGTCCCAGGACAGAGCCCTGAGTCGGGCTTCCTGCTCAGCGGGGAGTGTGCTTCTCCCTCTGTCCCTCACCTGCTCATTCTCTCTCTCTCTCTCTCAAATAAATAAATAAAATCTTTAAAAAAAAAAAAAACCACTGTTTTTTCCCAAAACATACTATTGAGAAAATAAAGTGAATTACCCAATGATACACATTTATTCAATCATCCAGAATTTATAGAACACTATGTAAGCTACTGTGATAAAGCAGTTATGAAAATAGACCCAAAAAAAGAAACAAACAAACAAACAAAAAAAAAAAATGAGAAAAAGTCCCTGTCTTCAATGAACTTGCATTCTACTGGAGGGATACCAACAATAAAAAAGAAAATAAATCAAATGTTTAGTAACCTATACGGCAAAAGGTACAAAGAAAATAATGACAAAGGGAAAGGAGACAAAGATTAAAAGGATTTACAGTTTTAGATGGAGTAGCCCAGGAAGGGCCTAAGGCAGTCATTTAAATAAAAACATGAGGGAAGTAGGAAACTGGCCATCTGGATGTTAGGGGAAGGGCAATCTAGGCAAAAGGTAACTAACTGCAAGGGCAAAGGCCCTGATGCAGAAGTAAGACTGGTGTTTGCAAGGAATAGGGAAGAGGACAACGCATAATTGGCCTAATAAGTAAAGAGGAAAGTATGAAACAATTCACGTTGCATTTTAAGAATGCACAAAATGTCACTTACTATTTATGAATTCATAATGTCTAGTAAAATTATAAAAAAGTCTATTTTGCTTAGAAATAAGTACATATGTCAAATAAGTATAAAAATAAGCCTGAAAAGATACACATTGAAATAAGGATAGGATTCCTTTTGGAGAACATGAGGTAAATGGGCTCAAGACAGGCTACAACAGTATATCTCTTTAAAAACTGTTAAGCAAATATGGCAAATTTTATTTATATACTCATTTATTAAGTAAAATATATTTAGTGTGGGAGTTGGATAAATGCATTTTAATTACAATATTCTTTGTATTTTCTAGGATGTTTGAAATATTTCATAATTGGCTTTAAAAGGAAATAAAGTAATAAATATTTAATCAACAATCAGCAATTGCTTAAAGAAGGAGACATAGTTGGGGACACACACACATACACATAATAAGTAAGAAGGATATTTGCAAACTGTCCAAAAACTCAATAGGCATCTGGGTATGGACTTCGCTAAGAAGGACATCATATCTATCTTGAGGTAATAGCTACCACATACTTCTCATACAGTATTATGTAGGATTTAATCCATATTTAGTGAGTGTAGTTCTGTTTTGATGATGGCAAACACAGCTTCTGCTTTAATCCTTCAGTTCCTCTGTATCTGTTTCTAATATAATCTCAAGGAGCAGATGCTTGTACAAAACTGGACAGGAAGAGAAGAAGTTAATAATGATGGTAATAATGACAATAATAGCACTGTCATTTACTGAGGGCTCAGTACTCTCCTCATTCTTTGAGGTAGGCATTGTTACTACTTCCATCTGAGCACCAAAGAACAGAGGTGCAGAGAGGTGACTGACTTGCCCAAGGTCACATGGCTGGGCTGTGAAATGATGAGCCAGTCTTCAAACAGAGCAGCCTGTCTAATGGCAGAGGCGGAACTTTAACCATTAAACTCTGCTGGTAATGCAGAAACTTCGAGCACACCCTAAAACTGCTCCAACAATTAGCCACTTGTATACTAAAGTTAAAACCAACTGTGAATATGTTTGTGTGCCTGAGTAATAAATTATTAACTGTATGGTTCATATTTGCTTCAACTGATAGGATTATAGGCTTCAGTTGAATCAATGTGAACCTTGATTACCCACCAACATGAATTTGTAATCTTGCAGACTCTTGTAAATAAAATTGCATCCAAAGTAGTTGTGGCCTTTTAAACTCTTATAAACACTGTCATCCTTAGGATGGTGTTTGGAGAAGTTGGAGGCAGAATCCAACTTAGCTCTGAGAAATACGTCCTGATTTTCACTGAAAACCATAATCATTTCCCTAAAGGTTTTCTTACCATATGTGTCAGTCCTATACAGTTGTTTGTTTGAAGGTTGCCTCTCAATCAACAATTCTCAACATGGAAGGCCCAAATTCTTTGTTGTTGCAAACTGAATGATCAAAACTGAATATGGTTTGGTTTTCTTCTTTCTTTCTTTTTTTTTAGATTTACTTATTTATTTGAGAGAGAGAGAGGGGACAGGGAAGGGGTAGAGAGAGAGAGAAACTCAAGCAGACTCCATGTTGACCATGGAGTCCAACATAGGGCTCAATTTCAGGACCCTGAGATCAAACCTGAGCTGAAACCATGAGTTGGATGCTTAACTGACTGCATCATCCAGGTACCTCTGAATATGGTTTTTTAAAAAAGGGACATGCTAAGACCAAATGAATACAACACAAAGGCATCTAAGATCATGAAAATCAAGTCTGAAAAATGTAAATAATTATGCTTTATCTTTAGCCACAAAAAAGAAAAAGAACTAGCATACCACTTTTCTACTGGTTTTGTTTAACAATGGGAGATTAAGTATGTATGCAGTTCATATATGGAGAAGACTATTCTTCATAAATGGAAATAACTGGAAAATCATGTTTGCTAGGAATTACATGCAATGGGGAACATCAACAGTATTTGGTGGGATATCGAAAAAACAAATTCAGTGATGGCTAATCACCTATTTCAGAAAATTTTTATTATTAATTCACTTAAGGTTTTTCTCTCGTTAAAGCAAAGCTCTGTTAAATAAGATTAAAAAAAACAAACCTCTGTCCATCTCCTTGCTAAATTCTAACAATTGTATAGTACCAATTCAAAGGTATTGTCTCATTCTACACATTAGCTCACACAAAGAACATTTATTCACAAGCCTTCCCAAACACACCTCATTTACTCAAGTTAAATAAATGAACTAAGATTTTCTGTTAGCTGTCCCAGAATGTTTCTGATCCATATAGTTCAAATCAGTGACTTTCATATTAAAGCTGTATTTAAATTATTTCTATTACTAGAGGCAAAGTAAATTCAATGCCCCCAGAGTGATGTTTCTAACAAACCAACTCAAACTTTGCTTCACTAAAATATAGCCAACAGGGAGAAAAACGCCATAAACATAGTAATTATGGCAAGATAATCAAAGGCCTCCACACAGAAAAAAAAATTGTCCTAAAAATGTCACTTGTGGGTTTTGAGGCTTTGGAGCCTTGAAAGAGACTTATTTTAAACAGAAGTCAAGAGGAAGCAACACATTTTGGACCTTTCTCTGTCTCCTTTCCCCTTTTTCTCACTCTTAAGAAGGAGAGAAGATACAAGATTAAAAAAAATAATAATAAAGCAGCTCTTCTCTGCCACCACCACCCACACCACCCCATTTTGTGTCTTCTTTTCTACAGTGGCATCAAAACATCCCCATTTTACTGAGAGTTTCTTTCCCCTCAGATTTCCCTGGCTTGTAATTATAGTCACAGGGAGCTCCTGCAAGGCTGTCTTCAGGATCTTTCAGCCCTCATACATGGAAATTTCTGGCTGAAATTGACTCTATCCTTTGCTCTTTAAAGAAACCAGCAGTATGAACTAACTAAAAAGATTCAATTTGGATAGACATTTCTTCAAATAAGATATACAATAGGCACATGAAAAGATGAGCGACATCACTAGCCTTAGGGAAGGGCAAATCAACACCACAATGAGAGGCCACTTTCCAAAGACTGAAAGTATTCAAGAAATTGTGGGGAAACTGAAGCCCTTGTGAATTGTTGGTAGGAATGTACAATGGTGTAGCCACTGTGGAAAAGTGTGTCAGTTCCTTAAAACATTGATTGTTGAATTGCCATACAACCCAGAAATTCCACTTCTGGGGATATGCCCAAAGACCTGAAAGCAGAGACTCAAACAGTGTTCATGACAGCATTATGTATAATAGCCAAAAGGTAGAAACAACGCAAATAGATAAATAAAAATGTGCTCATATATGCAATGGAATAGTATTCATCCTTAAAAAGGAAGGAAATTCTGACACACATTACAACATGGATGAACCCCAAAGACATTACACTAAGTGAAATAGGCCAGACACAAAAAAGACAAATATTATATGATTCTTCTCATATAAAGTACTTAGAGTAGTCAAAATCATAGAGACAGAAAGTAGAATGGTGGTTGCCAGAGGCAGGAAGAAGAGGGAAATGAGGAGTTATTGTTTAATGGGTGCATGCAGAGTTTCAGGTCAGGAGATTAAAATAAAGTTCCAGAGATGGATGGCAGTGATGGTTGCACATCAAAGTGAATACACATAACTAAAGTCACAAAACTGTACACTTAAAAATGGTAAAAATGGCAAATTTCATGATATATTTTACCACAATATAAGAAAGTTGACTCAGGGGATATAATTATAAATACAGAGTGGTTTTCAGTCAACTATTACTTTTATGAATCAACAAGCTGCCATTTTGCATTTCCACAGTAGGCTATAAATATGATGGTTCAGGGTTGCAAAGGCTCTCCTTTAGTGCCCACCAGTTCAGAGGCTAGACTGTGGTATACTGAACCACAGTCATTCATGTCTTTACATTCTCTACTGCATTAGGAAGAAGGCACTATCCTAAGACAAATGAATCACATTCTCCTGATGCATTGATCTTAGCAGGCATCACTAAACAATCACAGCACTGCTCTGTGCAATTTCATAACCCTTCCTAACATGGGGTTCAGAAAGAACTACCTGCCAAAATGAAATCTACTTGCCATTGTGGTCTAGATGGCAATCTAGCTATTTTTGCCCAAACTAAAATCTTATACATTAAACAAAACAAAACAAAACAAAACAACAGTTACTATTAAGCTAAGGATGCCAAATAACAGATGTAAGAAGAATAGTTTGCCCCAATCTTTGTCCATGTCTTTTCACTCTCCCAGATTCTGAAACACACAGGACCAGGTACAAGAAAAGCAACTCAATACAAGCAACTCAAGTGACGAGAGAAAACGAGATTCTTAAAGCCCAATAATAAAAAGGGATTATGTCAGTATAATAAAATCTTTCATTATGAAAGCCCTCATTACTTTCTAGAGCAAAGGTTGGCAAACTTCTTTTGTAAAGGGATAGATAGTAAATATTTTAGACTTTGCTGGCCATGCAGTCTTTGTTGCAACTACTAAACTCTGCCCTGTACATAAATGAATGCGCATGGCTGTGTTTACAAAAACTATTACAAAAACAGGTGGCAAGTGGGATTTGGCCTGTGAGCCAGAGCTTGTCAACCTGTATTTTAGATATTTTATCTTCAGTCCAGATGTCATTAGAGCCCTCTTTCCCCTTTCCTTTTATCCACCTTCAGAATTTAAAGCCATTTCTATCCTGACCTGAGCACTGACCCTTTTCCCCACAAATAGCTGAATGAAGGAAAACTGGCACAGAAAGCACAGAAGTAAGCAGGAAGTGGAAAGGAGCAGAGAGAGAGAATACAAGAAATGTGCTATCTTGTGTGTGTGTGGGGGGGTAATGTAGAATTGAGAACTAAAAGTCAGTAACTAAGGCCCTTCTCCCAGTGGAAGGCTGGGGGTAAATCTCCCAGTGGAAGGCTGGGGGTAAAGGCAGAAGCCACTCCCCAATTTCCATCCAACCACAAAAGCCAGATGTATTAGAACATGGAATTCAAATCCACCCAAAGCAAATCCTCTCTGGATGTGGTCTTGGATTCTATGTGTAAGCTTGACATGACTAGGACCCAATTTGGTTATAGTTCCTACTATCTGGCTAAGGGCCATACAAAAAAGTGATGTCCTTATGTCTTCACTCTGGAGACTGGTGCAAAGCAAGTTCAAAGCTAACACAAACTTACTGCATTCATTGCCACTTCCAACAAATTCTGCTCAATAACAATCAGATACAGCAGGGGATAAGTATGGAGCAAGTCAGAGCCAGGATAGCTCATTCTTGGACCAGTTACTGTAGTTACTGATCTTGAGCAAGCCAGTTAAGGTCTGTTTTTAAAATTTGAGTGGGAATCCAAATGCTGGTTCCATACAAGGATAAACAAAGAAACATATTCCAGGTGATCTGCATTCAGACAGAAAGACAACATCTAGTAAAAAGAAGAAAAATCCCTATCCCAGCAAATACTTCGTGATCTGTCTTCAATACAGGGTGGGACTGAAAGAGATAAAGATACTTGGTCGGGAAAGACAAGAATGCAGGGGAAGAGTTAGGGAGAAAAACTGTGACTTGAGAATGGAATTATGGAAGGACAAAGATAGAACATCTAAGTCAGTCTACGGGAACAACATTAGCTTCTTGGAGAATGTGGCACATAAGCGGAGGAATGTGAGAATAAGCAGGAGGTTGTTGGGGAAGGTAAGTGGGAGAAGGGTCATTCTAAACATGAAGAGCCACAGGGACCAAAGCTCAGGGAAGAGAAAGAAGATTAACTGTGTGTAGGGAGTAGATCTGTTCAGTGTTACCAGACTCTAAAACTGGATGCAGGTTCTGGTACAAAATGAGGCTGAGGCTTGGGCAAGACAAGGGAGGGCCTTAAATGTCCCACTAAAAAGCAGGGAGTGTATTCTGCAAGATGACCAAGGTGTTGAAGGTATTAGCTAGGGCAGTGATGAGGAAGTATAGAAAGTTAATCAGAACATAGTGAGGCTGGACACAGAGGGGTCAGTCATGCATGGGGAAGCCATTGCATAATTCTTGCAAGAGAAGATCAGAACAAAGGCGGGAGATAGCAGGGATGGAGAGGAAGATAGATTCAAAAAATATTTACAGGCTAAACTCAGCAGGACCTGGTGATCAACTAGAAGTAAGGATAGGGGTATACAAGGAAAGGAAGGAACTCTGAGTGAAAGGGTGACTCTCAGATTTCTGGTCTGGACAAGCCATACCATACCACACCCCAATATGATCTTTCCCACTACAGAGAGAGTTACTCTCCCAGGAAACAGGCAATCTGGGAAAAGTTCACAAGAAAAAAAGATGTAAGGACAAAGCCAAGTTTGGAAATATCCTGGTAACAAGTACTGGAAATCATAATTACACACATATAAATAAAAGGCCAGTAGAGATGAAGGGCTAAAGGATGCCACCATTAAATCAGGTTTCACTGTACACAGTAGTATTTCTACAGTGTTTCTTCAATATGTTGTCTGAAAAATACACAAAGCTATAAAATGTATATCACATGTGTGTCTGTGTGTTTTACAACCATACCATGCCTCAGATGAACACTTTCTGTCCTGTAGTATTTCATTAGACAGTGTGTGTAAACAGTAGAGGAAATTTTAGTAAGTATATATCTCAAACTACTCATACAGAAAAAAGATTTGAGTAGGCGGGCATCCATTTACCATTTAGGTTTATAAATTATTGTTATTCTTGTAACTTTTTTTTTCTTTTTTTTTTAATTTTTATTTTTTATAAACAAATTTTTATCCCCAGGGGTACATGTCTGTGAATCGCCAGGTTTACACACTTCACGGCACTAACCATAGCACATACCCTCCCCAATGTCCATTACCCCACCCACCTTTCCCGACCCCCGACCCCCCGCAACCCTCAGTTTGTTTTGTGAGATTAAGAGTCACTTATGGTTTGTCTCCCTCCCAATCCCATCTTGTTTCTTTTCTTCTTTTTCTGCCCCCCTAGTCCCCCATGTTGCATCTCCACTTCCTCATATCAGGGATATCATATGATAGTTGTCTTTCTCTGATTGACTTATTTCACTAAGCATGA
>PISX010013088.1:0-58138 GCA_004024625.1 Mellivora capensis | reverse complement strand
CAGAAAGGATGAATACCCAACTTTTGTAGCAACATGGATGGGACTGGAAGAGATGATGCTGCGTGAAATAAGTCAAGCAGAGGGAGTCAATTATCATATGGTTTCACTTATTTGTGGAACATAACAAATAACACGGAGGACATGGGGAGATGGAGAGGAGAAGGGAGTTGAGGGAAATTGGGGGGGAGATGAACCATGAGAGACTATGGACTCTGAAAAACAACCTGAGAGTCTTGAAGGGGCGGGGGGTGGGAGGTTGGGGGATCCAGGTGGTGGGTATTATGGAGGGCACGCATTGCATGGAGCACTGGGTGTGGTGCAAAAACAATGAATTCTGTTATGCTGAAAAGAAATAAAAAATTAAAAATAAATAAATAAAAAAGGGAAAAAATTATACCATTTGAAGCTCTAGCCTGGTAGCTGCAGGTCGTGGTAGTATATATAATTAATTTAAATATTCCACTGAGAAAAGGCTGCTTGAATCTGTATTGTCAGTTTCAAGTTTGTATCTTACTCTTCATACACAATCGAACTCTGAGCGCCTTTCCCTCAGGAAATACTTCCCACTTGGAAGTTTGGAAAAGCCCTCTTTTATTCATGGTCTGTTCACACAACACAGTTAAGAAAGGGATTTACGCTCTGATATGGGACCATCCGCACAGGCGTTACTCTATCTG
Source organism: Mellivora capensis (assembly GCA_004024625.1). Lineage (NCBI taxonomy): Eukaryota > Metazoa > Chordata > Mammalia > Carnivora > Mustelidae > Mellivora > Mellivora capensis. The sequence goes on along the minus strand of PISX010013088.1, from coordinate 57,461 downwards.
TTTGGTCTGAATCATGATGAGGCTACGTTATGAACTCTCGGCTGTTCTCGACAAATCAAGGGGTGTGGGAAAGGGCGCCCATGGAGCCTCTCGCTCAGAGCCCCGCAGGACTTCTCTCCCGCACAGGTGCTTGTCACTCCAGGAGCAGCAGCTTCAAAGCCGCTTTTCCCCGCTTATACTGGAGCGATCACCTTATCTGCGTCTGGAAGATTTCTTCTCCCGAAGCACAGGTGTTCACTAATCAACACAACTGAAAAGTCATCTAACATTTCCTCTCATATATGCAACATACATATGCAGAGACGATTTTCCTCCCGCCCACCTGCGGTTTCATCCATCTGCGATGTAAAGTATCTGCGGACAGGGACCCATCAGAATCCCCATCTCCTCCCGGAGGCACCCCGTCCTCTGTGCCATTTCATAAAATAATGTATCCCCTAGCTCTTTTTGCTTTCTGGAAAACATGCACACATACACAATCATGAATTCACAGGTAGTTTTTTCAAGGTTCTTGAAAATAATCCATGCCTCTTTTTGTTTAAAAATGTAACTTTCAAGAGTTCTCTATAATTTTGATCTCTGCTTTGACTTTTGCAAAAAAAAAAAAAAAAGAACAATCTTGTATTTTTTTAAAATTGTGGTTATAACATTTAACATAAGTGAATTGTAGGCACCGGATCACACACCAGATCTCTAGAACCTTATGCATTGTGTATAACTGAATCTTTCTACCCGGCGAACTCCAACTCCCCATTTCTTCCAATCACCAGCTCTGGAAACCACCGTTCTACTCTCTGTTTCTACGAATTTAACTCTTTTAAATCCCTCACGTAAGTGGAAATTATGCATGTATAGTCCTTCTGTACCTTATTTCACTTAGGGTACTGTCCTCCACATTGCCACATGTGACAGGATTTCCTTCTTTTTCTATGGCTGAAGAATAGCCCATTGGATATGTATATTACATTTTCCTTATCCATCCATCCGCCAGTGGATGTTTAGGTGGCTTACATATCTTGGCTACTGTGACTAATGCTGCAGTGAATGTGGGATGGCAAATACCTCTTCAAGATCTCGATTTCAAGGTTTTTTTTGGATGCATACCCAGAGTTGGGGTTGCTGGAAGTAAGCAGTATTGTGCAATGGAAACAATTCTCTGTGCTTTCTCTGAAAAACTTCACTTGGTTTGCTGGAGAAACCATAGCTATTTGCTAAGTTTATTTTAAATTAATTGTCTTCTGTGATTATTTGGTGAGCTATCATGAAATCCAATATTAAAAATAGACTATAGGACAGTGCCCCCAATAAAATACAATGTTCATAATTCATTCCACTAATTCTTATTTGTACTCCTCTCTGTCTCCTCTGTAGACAAGTATCCCAGTCACATATCTGGTTGCCCCAGCATGGCAAATATTTTCAGTTGACAATGGAACATATCATAATGGTAACAATGAAAAATATTTAAGAAATGTAACCAAAAGAGGCACTGAAAACATTGGTTTACTGAAGTGAGCTTTGCCTTGTGTATAGCCTGTGAGCAAGGGTTAATTAACCAAATCAATCCTTTTACCTTCTGAGAAGCATTTAAATATATGAGTTATTAAGAGGTTTCTTCTTGGGGTGCTTGTGTGACATAGTCAGTTAAGATGGGGACTCCTGGTTTCAGCACAGGTCATGATCTCAGGGTCGTGAGATCAAGCCCTGCATCAGGCTCTGTGCTCATCGTGAAGTCTCCTTGAGATCCCCTCTCTCCCTCTGCCCCTCTCCCCACTGAGCTCTCTCTTTTTCTCTAAAAGTAAATAAATAATAGTAATAAAAAGGTTCTTTATAGGCACACTATCTTGAGTGACTCCTGAAACCCCCATTAAAATGAGAGTAAAGGAATAAAGTAGGTGTAGAAAATAACTGAAAAAAATTTTTCATAGTATTTTCAGAATATGAGAAGACACACACACACACACAAAGAAAAAGAGCAAAAGAAAGAAGATGGGATGCTGTGTAAAAGGAGCTCATAGAAATTAAGTCACTAAACAAAAGCTTCTGACCAATATGGAAGACAAATGCAAGAAACTTAAACTAGGAAGCAGAGTCTGAGAATCCAAGATGAGAGGTAGGAGATACAGATGAACTTTCCAGGAGACCCACCTTTACACTACTAGGAATTCTAAGAAGAAAGCAGAGAAAATGCATGTTAAAAAAATTATAAATGAAATAATAAATATTGCTAGAGCAGAAAAGAAGCCTGAGAATTTGAACTGCAAAGTCCCACTGAATACCAATTTGGATGAGTTGAATGGATCCGTATCACGCTACTGTGAACCAACTGGTAGACCACAGAGAAGGTCAACGATATGCAGCACTACATCCTAATATGTTACCCAGTAAGATGAGAAATAATTAGGTAAGGAAAGGCCTATATTCACATGTAACATAGAAAGACAGGTTAATTATAGTATGTAATATGCCTCAAAATGGTGATTTACATAAGTATCTGTGGTTGTTTTACGTCTATTGAAAAGGCCCACCTTTGCCTAAAATAGTTATTAACAGGTTACATAAAACTTTAGAGTTTTGAGCACAAGAAATCAATTTTTCTTATAATTTTCTCACAATTCTTATTGTGAAACACTGACATTTTCATGCATACACACTTTATTAAAAATAGCAAAAAATGTTCTTCAAATATATATGATGTAAATATTATATAGTGTATATATATTATAATGAAAAATGGAACACTGGATTTAATAACAGCTTTTAAAATACATTCTGAAATTCAGTTTTTTCATCTGTAAAATGGGCGAGTGATACCTATAACATACGGTGACTTTTGGAAACAATTGCACAAATACACACAATGTGGGACAATGCCTGGCACAGAGTAGTTGCTCAGTGAGCCTTAGGTACTATTGTGAAGACATGGGAAAGGCAGTTAGTTGCAAAGGATGTGGTTGTAGTAAAAAACAGAACCTCAAAGCATGTAGACAAATAAAAATGAATGTGTGAAAACTAGCTGGTTATAAAGAACAAGACTGGGGATCATGGAGGACACAGTGTTTTTACCATTTACATCCTTTTATACTACTGGTAAACATTTGTGTATAGATAAAAACTACGTCTTTGAAAATTTACTTCCATTGTATGCATTTACTGATTCTGGATCTCTTTGGTCGGTACACAGTAGACAGTGAGTAAGCATTTGTTGATGAGTTAATTATGAAGGAATAATCTGGAGAATCTTAATTATCTATCTCACTCTCACCAATGACTTTCAATAGAAATTTCTACTACACTTTGAGAGCTTAGATTAGCAAACTTTTTATACTTCAAGAGGAAGTTAATTATTGTTTTCCTTACATCCATAATCAAAATGCTGAATTGGAAAAAAATTAAAATATGTTCATTTTTAGGAAACACGTTATATATTGTTTGTTTCAGAATCTAAATCATCCTTCATTTTCCTCTATCTTTTAGAAGGCTTTCTGTGAAAGGAAAAAAAAAAAACAAAACATTGCATGGCTGGAAATGTGGTCATCGTCTCGGGTCCTGCCAAATACTGCCATCAGTTTCTGGTTTATCATTAGGTCACTCTCTAGTTTTGCCCATGATTTGGGGAATTAAGGGTAAGGCTCCTCTGATTATTTACCTCAAAGGAACATAGTGAAATTCTGCAATAGACCTCGGAGGGAAAGAATTGAAGTGGAGTCCTGTGTTTATCATTTACCAAAGAGATCGAACTAAAAGTCAGTGTTTTTCTTCTCATTGGAGATGGGTGCAGGAGAAGAAACATTATATTTACTCGAAACAGTCCTCATGGGCTTTCACTGACATAAGCGTACACAAGGGACTTGGAAACAATCAAGTTCTACCCCAAGAGCAATATTTAGCCCAGACCTAAAAGAAGCAATGCCAACTAGTATTCTGCTTGGAAAAGATATAATAGTAAAATTTGAAAAGAAAAGTCATAGTCATAATTATCATGCAGTAATAAGCGAAGACTATCCCCTCTGTCATCTAATTGGTAGCAATGAATAATATGAACTATTTAGTGAGACTATAAAGTGTAAAGTTTCATAAACTTGGTTGAGTAACCCATGAGGTATTTTGGCCACCCCTAGTCAATCTCATAGAGGGAAACCAAGAGGTCACATTCAGTGCACTTACAAACAGTAAGCATGAAGCAAAAGTTGGTTAACCTGTGCTTATTGATCCTGAAATTATAAAGAAAGCTTAGAAATAGTAACTCACCAAGGAATATTGTGACTTTGTGATAATGTACATTTATGGGCATAGCGCTCCTTAGTGCAGTGCATCTTTTAAAAGTATGGTTCCAGGCTACTGTTTTTATAGATAAAATAAACCAATTGTGGCAACATCCTTGGTCAGAATACATTCTAAGGGTTTTGTCTGGAAGAATAATTTTGAAGGACAAAATGAGGGGGGGAAGAAAAAAAAAACAGGCTTGCAGAAAAAACAAAATCACAGTTTGCTACCCATTCTTTCGCAAAAAGGAAAATGCATTCCTGCATTTAACCTGCATCTTAGATTATGTTCCTGAATGATACTCTAGCTTTGGCTACAACATCCGCGGGATCAAACTTGAACTGTTTCGTTTTCTTTCCCCACCTTGAAATGGCAATAACGACCCTTTTCCTGGGGGTAGGAGGGAGAGGTGAGGCTATAAAAGCTCTCTTAAAATGAGCATTTTATTTATGCTGTTTTTATTGAACCTAGAAAAGGTTGGAAGTGTTGAAAACTATTCAGGACCCCATGCCATCTGTTCTTATTTCATATGTTCCCTCATATGAGTTGGAACAAAGGAGTGGGCTGGATGGAATTAAAGAATGTATATGAAAAAAAAAAAAAAAGAAAGTAGTGATCAAACGGTACTGATAAGGCAAGCCGGTGTGCTCCTGGGTGATGTGTGTATTCAACTCCAGGCTGACTCCTCTTATGCTAATTCAGCCAATTTCCTCTTTTATTTCATTTCTGGAGCCTGAATCTGTGATCTCTGATAAGGTTCCCAAGGATACCGCCTTCACTCACAAGCCAGGAGGGGGAAGGGGAGTGGGTGATGGAGATGTGTGACTCGGGGAGAGCACTAGTGGATGAATAATTTAAAGCTCCGCCCGGAGATTTGAGGCAAAATGCAGAGATAAGACACACCACAGGGTCCTCTCTGTTTATTCAGAGCTTCATCTCCCAATGACAGCTGACCTCCAAGGTCAAGGGTATGATGGGAAATGGAACCAACAGTGGGAAAGGTACTGTGCATCCCAGAAGAAAGTAATGATTTACTTTGTGTCAAATGAAACATTGATCTTTTTATTTAACTACTTTTTTCTTGCTCTCCGTCGATGGAAAGCCTGTGATTAAGGGAACTTTGCATAAACCGCGATATATCCCGGCGATGTGGAGACACTCCCCTGAGCTCCTTCTCAGCTTGACATGTTTTAATACTCTGTTTAATAAGGGAATTTTTAAGGTCAGAATCAACTTGAATGGAGGACCGATAGTGGACATGACTTAAGACCTCGAGTGAGAAACACAGTATTTGGATTCAAAGGCAGTTTGATCTTTCGTTTCTCTTGGGCAAACGATATGTTTCCTTAGCTTCCTACCTTTTTAACTTTGCACCAAAAGAGGCTCCGCGTCTTCCCCTCATTACATTTTTCTGGAGCCTAACATAATCCCTTTTGTGGCATAACACAACATTACATACGTTGAACCTAATCGAATCTCTCTGCTCTTGCTAGTTGACTGCCTAAATCCCTGAATCTAATAACTCCTTGCAGTTTGGAAAATTTGAAGCCATTTGTCTTCGCTGAAACCATGTTGTTAGTTTTAGGATCTTACAAATTCTGACAGTAAGACACGCACCTACGCAGACCCTGCTCCCAATTATCAAAACCGTCTGCTCCGTCGTTCCTATTTGTTTCAATAGACTGCAACCATGACCTCTGCGGGGAGAGAGGCAATGTCAAATGTTTCCAAGGGCTGGTTTACATTTCCCTCATCGTCTTAAACTGCTGTTTCTGCTTTCCTCTGTTTGACTGTTACCCATGTTTTCATTCCTGAGCAATCATACCTTTTATCTTTTTTAGATAAACACGAAAACATACTAAGGTCACTGCTGGGTGAGAGGTAAGATGTGCGTGACTGCCACCCAGCCTTACCGAGCCTTTTTTTTTCCCCTCTCTTCCTTGACAAACACCCCTTGAGGGTTCCAGTGGAGTGAGACAAGTCACAAGCATGATTCACGGGCTGGCCACATCGAGTGCCCGTACAGGTTGTCCTTCCAAGCGCCTCATTAGCATGGCGCCAGCCTGCTTGGTCTTCAGCACGCACTTTGCCCATGTCCCTCTTTCTTTCTTTCTTTCTTTCTTTCTTTCTTTCTTCCCCCCCCCCCAACATTCTTGTTTTTATGTTTAGAATCTATCAAAGCAAAATGCAAGGTGCACTACTTTTTACTGCTTCCTGGGTGCATTGCATGCCTTTCTGCCAAGGCTTGAAAGAAAACTGTCCCCATTATTCTTGGCTTGGCTTTTTTTTTTTTTTTCTTCATCTTCCCCCTCTTTCCCCCTTTTCTTTTCTTGTTTTTGAGTGGTAGGAAGAGCAATGGGACAGCACACACACACACTGGAATCCAAGCTAAAGTGAAACTCAGAGCCTCCGATCACAGTGGGCCCCGGACCGCTGGCATAAATGAAGCTAAAACACAACTTTGCTGCTGCTGATGGAACGTGGGTCTTCAAGTTAGCCCCATGCAGCCTTCTTTTAATAACCTAGAAATCAGATACACGGCTTCATTTGGACCAGGAGGGTCATTTTCAAAACAACAAGGCTGAACTTCGATGAACCACTAGTTTCTCACTATATGCCCCTTTCCTAGAGATTGTGGTCATATTAGCTTTTATATTTCAAAAAGTTCCACATTATTATAATCATCTGCAATTAACCGATGAGAAAAGTGCTCATTTGCTAGATAATATTTACTATGTTATGTTTCTAAAATGCAGACCGCAACATCACAGTGGGGTAAATACCACGTAGAGCCCCACGATAGGTGCTGTTCGTTGGGTTCTAAAAGGGGATTTGGTTTTTAAAATTACTGCCTTCCTCCGGGTGTGTTTCTACTCCTTTTTGTTCCTGAACTATCATTGTTTATAATCTCTTTTATTTTTCATCTTTAAAGCACCTAGTGCTCAAATACAGGAAGTTCAAGTTTTCGATGAAAAGTGATATTCAAATGGAAAGAGGGACATCAAAAATAATAAAGTTAGAAGCAAAAATAAACGAAACTCTAAGAAAAAGAGTATTCAGCCAAGAGATTCTTCTTCTCAAGTCAGTTTTTAGAAAAATAGATTTCCTGTTCAAAACAGTAATTGGGACTTTGTCCATTTTCAGGAAGGTGTCTGTCGGGAATTATAACAAAGCAGACTTGGGCAGACATTGGAAATACCCTAGTACGAGCTTTTCAAGAGAAATTAATGATGAGGTTGATACTAAAGCCTTTATCCCCAGCTAGCGCCGCGGTCTCCCCACCCGTTCTCACATTACTTTTGCTAATACGATTTAGTGAAAATGCCAATTGTCCCACATTGGATCTGAAACAAGGCCAGAATTCACCCATATTCCTAGACCCTTCAAATCCCTGAGCTTCTGATTTCTCTTTTACAGAAACAACTCCACTGCTCCATTCAAAGCCCAGCTTTGAGATGTCTCGGCCACATAATTCAGTGCCCAGGCCCGGGTCTCTTCGGATAAATTGCCAAAGCATTAAGCTTTACATTTTCTTTCTTTTTTTTTTTTTTTTTTCCTTTTAAAATGTGTTAGTTCAAAAATAATGTCTTTGAACAACAATAACAGTTGACGTTGCTGGTGACTGTGAGTACCATCACGTAGGAATGGGCGAATGAGAGGGAAATGGGCAAAATTATCTTATAGAACTTGTGAACAGACATCTGTGCTTACCTGTTAATGCAAAATAATTAAATAAAAATAAAATAAAAAAGAGGAAAATGAATTTAAAATGGCAACAGGTATTATTATTATTATTATTATAGAGAAGGCATTGAAAGTAAATCAGCAGGATGAACTAAATTCAAAAAATCATCAATGAGAATTTAAGCCCCTAGAGAATATTTCATTTAATTCATTTAAAATATGAAGTCCTTGAGGCACTGAGAAATTAAGAGACTTGCCTCGGACAGCATAGCTAGTTTGTAACAGAGTTGGGAACTGAACTCATGTCCCCTAACTCTCCAGTGCAAATGTAGACAAGATCCCTATGTGGACCTTTCTCTATATTCCAGTATCTGCTTGAAAATAGAAATGGATATTTTCCCTGCAATTTTCCCCACAAAGGCCTTTTTTTCTTTGCAATGATGTTTCAACATTCATCAAATCTGATAATGTGCATGCCTCAGTTTATCATAATCCCTCTTTTCTAGCCCCAAATCAATGATCCTAAAGTGGGAAAATATATAACTTCCAGTTTTAACAAAGATGTTTCCCTATAACATGGTATTACAAGGTTTTTTAATTTGTCTCTGGGTATATTTTTTAATTTAAAATTTAAGTTAGGGGCGCCTGGGTGGCTCAGTGGGTTAAAGCCTCTGCCTTGGGCTCAGGTCATGATTCCAGGGTCCTGGGATTGAGCCCCGAATTGGGCTCTCTGCTCAGTAGGGAGCTTGCTTCCTCCTCTCTCTCTGCCTGCCTCTCTGCCTACTTGTGATCTCTGTCTGTCAAATAAATAAATAAAATCTTAAAAAAATAAAATTTAAGTTAAATTTGGATATATCTTAATTAAAAAAAAAAAAACAACAACAACAACCACCAGTCGAAGTCAAGCACACAAACAGGCATCAAGCCTGTATTGTCCTTTGGTGTAGAATTTGTTAACACCCACCCATCACTCTAAGTCTCTGAGTTCTGACATGGTTTAGATATGGATTCAGATTTGCTTAGGGCCCCCAGTTACCGTAGAGAAGATTCTGGAGCATCCAAGAAGCCTCATTTGTAGGTTTCTTATGACAGAGGCATTTTTACCGAGTATAATGGTGCAAAGCACTTTACTCCACCTATGGGAATATTGGCAATAGGGTGTTCAGTCATTAAATTAAGGAGAACCACATTCCTCTCAGCTCTTTCCTGTGGAAATGAATCGGGCTGTCTGTGTCATACCCTGTTTCACTTCCCTTGGGTGAATTAATCCATACCTAAAACCAAATCTGTGGGGGTGGTTTCCCTCTTATCTCTACTGTTTGGATTTAGTTTCAGATTTGGGAAATTGGTTTGATCTAAGAGCTTAACTTTCAAGGTCACTCTTTTTTCTACAGTACTCAACATTGCTAAAGCATCAATCATGCGGCACGGCTTGCTTAAAATCCACAGCTCATTATTGATATTAATGCATTTGGATCACTTGTTATATGTTAGCCTTATAGAAGATGACTCGCATGTAGTTTTATGAAATATTATTCCGCACACAATTTAGGATGAATTTATGTCTTAGTTCATTTTGACAAACCTAAAAAAAATAGTCTTTACCATTTTGTTCTTTGTAAACTTCATCTAGTTTTTACATGTAGTTTTACTTACACGGTATATGTTAGTTAAAATGTTGATTTTAGAGGTCAACAAAGCTGGGAAATCATGTATTACCTTTAAATTCTGAGGGTTTTTTTGCATATTTCACTCAGTTGAACTATTCCACATACAACCAACTTCTTTCTCTCTCTCACAGAAAGAAAAAAATCTTAAATAAACATTGTTTTTCTGTCAGCTTTTACTAGTTTCTTTCTTTAACTAGTCCTTTTATGATATACATTTATAAAGAAGAGACTAGCAGAAGTTCAGGGCTTTATTACTTAAAATAAAATAATTATATTTCCTTTAAGCATAAATGCACATTATACTTTTCAGAATTAAGTTTTCGTAAGTTAAAATCAAGCTAGTGACTAAAACTAGCCTTCAGTGAGCAGCCATTTCTCCAATCTTTTTTTTTTTTTTAAATGTTTGGAAGAACATGACTTTGGAGAAATGTTTTTAATCTACCTTTAAAAAAAAAGCAAGTATATTTTAGCCTCTTTTCGTGAAATAGTATGAAAACGTGTCTTTCCATCTAGTTATGGATGAGTCTAAGAAGACAGCATCTTGCTTAACTATGTATGACCTTAATAGAGTTTCTTTTCGTGATACTATTCCTAAATTTGAGAATCCCATGACTCTTCCTATTTTTCTGACAGAAAATGCTGGTCAAGGCTGACAAGCTGGATGTGTATTTGTGCGGGGGCCTGTCAATTCTTAATTAGGAAATAATAATCCCCTGTGTGTGCTCTCTGAGTAGGACTCATGTTTCATATTCACCCGCCTACCCAAACTGTCACCTGCCCCTCAGACTCACATTTGGATGCCTTGGGTTTTACACAAGAAAGATTCACAAAAATCAAGTGATGCAATGATCAGAGCTAGAGCTTGATCTAAGGGAAATATTAGTTTGCTCATCAGGTAGGAAAAACACATGAGAGAGTTAGAAAACTGATTTTAAGTTTACCAGATAACATTTATGGAGTATAAATTAAATAGTGCTGACTTTTTGAGTATCTTTAATATATTTCCAAAACTACTCATACGAAACCCAGAAGATATTTTACAAGATGGTATCGTGTTTTTGAACTAAAAGGAAAGTTTCGGTTTGCTAAACTTGGGATCTAAGCTTTCTGGGGAAGATAGCCACGAAGGGAGCTTCCATTGAAACAGTCAATGCTAAAAAAAAAAAAAGAAAAAAAAAAAGAAACAGTCAATGCTACCTTGGACACACCTTTAGAAAATTGTCACTGTTTTATCTTGAAACTCTGCAGATAATTTCATGGAGCAACTGTTCTAACAAAATAAAACTATTTTGATAATATCTCCCCAAACTTGGTGTTTATCTACCAATTATGCCTTAAAGCAGTTACCCTTTGTGAGAACAGAAAAACTTGAAAATTCCTACTTAGGTACTTATGAGTAAAGAAATGCAGATCAAAACAATATAGGAGATAACCGGAAGATATTTTCATAACAAAATACTAACTGACAATTTTGAAGCACTGAAATGTCACCTATTGACAAATTAAACCATCTCCATGATTTCCCCCTTTTTGAAAACATCCGTAAAGGAGAAATACAGTCAAATCACACATAAAACTTTCCATTTTACATAAGAAGACAGCAAAGGAAGAGACCGGGCTTGCCCTGCGCCTAGGTAACTGGGTATTTGCTAAAGCAACACAACTGTATTCAACATGTTCTATTTGGAAAAGCCTTACCTGCCAAATCATAGAGTTAGGCAAAGAATTAGAAGAAGAGAAAAGAGAAGGAGATAGCATTTTAAAGAGCAAACATTTAAAATACAGAACGTGAGTGCCTAATTCAGGGTTTGTTTAAATGTTATTGATCCCAGGACACCTAGGTGGCTCAGTTGGTTGAGCGGCTGCCTTCAGTTCAGGTCATGATCCCAGTGTCTTGGGATCGAGTCCCACATCGGGCTCCTTGCTCGGCAGGGAGCCTGCTTCTCCCCCTGCCTCTGCCTGCCTCTCTGTCTGCCTGTGCTCTCTCTCTCTCTCTCTGACAAATAAATAAATAAGATCTTTAAAAAAAAATAAATGTTATTGATCCCAAGATTCTGAACTAATATAAGGGGCATAAAATGCTAGATATTAAAAAGAACACTAATAATAAGAAAATGTTGGCCAATATTACTTTCATCCTTTTTCTCTGTACCAGTGATTTTTTTTTTACACCCCAATGCCTTATTGAGTCAGTGTCATATCCTGTGTCACTGCACGATACCTTTTTTTTATTTGGTTCCACGGGATGCAAGACTGACATTCTGATTGCACAGAGAAGATAGGGATTCATAACAAAGGGCTCAAAATTAGGGTGTTTTCTCCCCCATCAGTATTGCAATTACAGATGGCACTCGGTTTTCAGAACAAAATTATCTGTAGTTTAATTTGATTCTGTAACATGTTTAGAGGCTGAAATTTAAGTTCACAGATAAAGTAACTTCTTGTGGATGAAACTTCAAGAGATGAAGAGATGAAGAGAGATAAAATCCCCGGGGCAATATCAGCACAGAGCAGGGACCACTGACATAGATCTCAGGATGGAACAGAGACAGGGACCGGGAGCTATTTTCAAGTCTCTTCCTTGGGATCCCACTCCCCTTCCTTAACATAGCGTTGGCCACTTGTTCTTGCTTATGTGGTAATGCATTTGTGTTTGTTCAGAACAAATTTTGTTAATGCAGCCTTCAGATAATGGGGTAGCCCCTTATTCTCCACTACCGATTACAGAAAGATGGACTGCAGGAGCAGGTGGAGAAAGCCAGGTGGGATTTGAGGGGCTCAATAATTCTGTCCTAATTGAGCACCCAACGTCTGACCCTCAGATCAGTGAAGGAAGGACAAAGTGGACCATCAAGATTCCCTAGACCCTGAGCAGGAAAGCCCTTTGCACTGAGTCCTCAAAGGGCACGCGGATGTTGAGGGAGCAAAGATGGGAAGATGGTCAAAGAATTGTCAAATAAACCACTGCCTTTCCATCTTTCTTTTGTCTAGATTCCGGCCTTTAGGACTCTAGGAAATCCGCCCTTTACTCGTCTCTACAAATGAACCGAATCCAACCATCACAAAGAATACTCTCAAAGGTACAGTGAATTTTCCTTCGATTGCCGTTTTGTTGTTTTATGTTTTTCCGCCTCCTAAAGCCACTTCACATTTGCACGGCAGCGCACTGAAGCGCAGTCAGCGTCACACGCCTCGCGGTGATTTTCAATGCGTCTCTGTAAAACCCAGGACAGTGATAGAGTAATTCCCGCTTAGGGAATGGAAGCAGGCAGACATCAGAGGCTCAGAAAACTGGGTCGCTTCTCACTCTGATCCTGGGCTGGCTCGGTCAGTAGCGCATGTGAATCTTCATCTCAGGGTTGTGAGTTCGAACTCCACTTGGGGTGTCGAGATTACTTAAAAATAAAATGTTAAAAAAAAAGAGAAACTACACTTTTTCCAACCAATTTTCTTTTACTCAGATGACTTCTCCCCACCTTCCACATTTTTTTTTCCTTCACTAATTCTTCACTGAAATTCATCCAAAGACCCATCTCCTGCAATTGGCTTGTCTTTTCTCACACAGAGTTCACAGCAAACATTTTCTCACTCTGCATTCCCACGGCACTGATTAGTGTTTATAATGTACTCGCTTCGTTCTGCCTCTGTGTTCAGGGTACATCTTCTGTCCCTTGCAAGACTGTCTACTTCTCCAGAGGTTTCAGTTAATTTTTATTCCTAAGGACGTGGGTCAGTGTGACGGCTGGAGTGGACACTCACGGTTGATGGACGAATGTGTGTGCTCATGAATGGGCCAACCAGATAGAATAATATTTGCATGGAGAAAAAAAATGCTAAGAATCAAGTTGGAGCAATGAGTGTTATTAATTATCTCAGCACTGACTGGGTTGCATTAAGATGAGGAGGCTGGTGTGTGTTAGGATCTGGTAAAGGATTGTTTCCTAATTCAATATACGCATCAGCAAACGAGGAAGGAGACTGCTTAATTTGTGATGAAGTATTAAAAGGGACATGGCTGGATGTCTAAAGATAGGGAAATCCCGCTCTCTGAACTCACAAACTCTTTAGTTTGCTAAAAAGGATTAGTGTTGCGCAGAAAGAGATGTAGAAGGGACAAGGTTTCCACTTACATCGGGGGAGTTAAGTATACAAACAAAATAATTTCCAGGCAAACGGAAGAATTTTATGCTTTCTCTTTTCATGAATCCATTCAAAAGCAAGAGACAACTACAAATTATTTCTACTGCAACTAACTACCCAACACTATCTATGTGCGCTTCTTGTATCAAAAAAAGCATAAAGTTTACAAAAAAAAAAAAAACCAAACCAACAATGAAGACACAGAGAGTGTCAGACGGTTAGACGTAGGGGTTGTTTTGTGTTTGCGAAGAGAAGGAAACAAAGCTAACACTTCATTTTAGTCAGCTTCTGCGTCTTCATTGCTCATTCGAAGGTGGTCCTGTGTTTGGTCCCGTACGGAGTAAATTATGAAGCCATGGCCCTCATTACTATGCGTTTATAATTAAAATGTGAAACTAACAAGCTGATGCCAAATTTGCAAAGTTAAACAGTGAGCAAATACACACGGTAAAGTGCTTAAGTGCATAAGTGCATTCTGAGCAATGATGATTGACAAGGTAACAGCAGAAGCTGTATTTTTAGTTGGTGAGGTCAAGTGGAAATCACTACCTTTCTCCCCAGGAGTCAAGGAAAGTTGTACTTGTGGTTTGACACCTACTCCTGCCAGATGTCTAAGTAACTCTGTGTGAAATTGGGAGAAAAAAACAAAACAAAACACAAAAAACCCAAAACCTTCCTTCGAAGAAGCTGAGATCTCAGTGGTATGTAGTGGTCATGAGGAAGATCGGTGCAGAGAACAAGCAGGAAATCTCTCCAAAGTCACGGCAGGCGAAGGCTTTCTTCGGGTGGGGCCCTCCTGGGCAGCCTGTGGCTTCGATCACTAGACCACCCGTACTCAGCGAAGGAATCACATACATTTTGTAACTCCTCAAAGCAGTTTCTCAAGATGATGTGGTTATATCCATCCACATGTATGTATCCACATGTGTGTCTTCTTTTCCCTGCCCTGCACCCAGGCCTTTGTTGTTGGAGGATGGCTAATATCTCAATATTTCAAGATCTAAATACATTTTTTTTCCAATCAGAACAAATTCATGTGCGAGTAAAGCTCAGTATCTACTGTTCTTAGTCAAGATCACTATGTCTTTTGGGCACAGGGTGTTGGCCGTACTGGTTAACCTTATTAGCTAAAACAAATTTCACTTCAGTATCGATATATGACCGATTAGTTCAATGTTAGTTTAACACATGAAAGATGATTCCAGTTTCCATTTAAATAGAAACACATTATGAGAAAGTCCACTTTCGAGCTATTAGTGAGGAAACATCAAAGTCTAAAAATACTGCATTTGGAATTTAGTGTATAAAACCATTTTAATTTCTCAGAGCCACACCAATTCCCCTTCTAGCTCACATGCAACTTCCTCTTATTTGGGTCCAGATTTTGTAAGGAAATTAAAGTGCCATACTGGGAATAGGCCATATCAGGAGAAGTAGATGCAATGAATGTCTCCAGATAAAAAACAATTAAGGATATTAAATTGATTAAAGTAGATCAAAGGGAGTTAAAATAAAAGGGATAAAGAAAAACAATATTCCCAAGGACAAATAATTTGGGAGTGAGTCATGATCGCCCTGGAGGGAGGAGAGTGGGTGGTTCCATGATAACAGAGCTCGACATTGCCAAAACTCAAATGAATTCGCTGCACACTGTTCCAAATAAGTTAGACATCTGACCTTGATGCTGCTTATTTCTCATGATATTCCTAAGTAGATGGGTGCTGTTATCTCTCGCCCCCCCGCCTTCTCTCTCGCCCCCTGCCACACACAGTGTTTCCAAGGCAAAAGGAAGTTGAAAGTCATACAGAAAGTGCAGGAAATGGGACTACAGCCCGTGTCACGATGGAGACTAATCTATGCCTACACTTGAAAAGTGGAGGGAACTTTTGTTATTAGCAGTAGATACAGATTTTACTGTTAGTCCAATAGCCACATGAAACTGTCCCACATGGGGATGTTTGGAGACTATGTGTCGGTCATAAAGACCAGTCCACTCCTGACCAACGATCTCAGTTTCCTTCTGAAGTTCCCCCCTACTATTAAGAGTACATTTGTGGCCACTGGTGCCATTATTATTATTCGTGAGGCGATTACTGCTGGGTAATTACCCAATTACACAAACTAGCGGCTATTGCCCACCAGAAGCTGGGTGCAAAGGGACAGCATGAGAATCAAGAATGGTCCTCTGGGCCCAGATCCAGTAGACATGGTGCTACCTGGTAAGTGTCTTGTTCCAGTCACTGCTCTCCGTGATCAGGAGTCCCTCCATGCCCCTTGTGCTATGGCCCCAAGGCATGATATCTGTTCTGTGGAGCCCTTGCTCCCTGAAGCCGGGACACGTTGTCCTGTGGAGGTCTTCCATGTACTCTCCTGGTGTTAAGGTTGGTTGAACTTTGGTGCTTCAATGAGGCTGAGAGGGAATTCTGACACTTGGGCTTTGTGATCACATGCTCTTGGAGGAAGGGAGAGGAACTGCTGTCCTAGTCACTCCCGTAGAGCACATTGGTATGGCCAGTCAAAATATGGCAAGTTACTGGGAAACGAGTTGCTTTTCAGATCTAAACAATATCATTTAAGAGAAAAGCCATGATGACTTTAGAATCTATATTTTTCCATATTCATACCCTTGGAAGAAAGATTTCTTCATCCCAGAGGATTTCACCAGTGTGCACATCAGTGGTAGAAATGCCTACAGTGTAGATATATACTTCAAGGGAAGTATAGTCTAATCTCACTATAAAATTTTCAACTTTGCTCTAGAAAACAGCCATGGATCTGCCAGAACCATCTATGTGCAGTTAGTTCATAAACCCATTGGTTTTTTTCAACCACCATTTATTTGGCAATTCTTCCACAGCAGTACTTAAAATCTGACACCCCTTGTAAACCATAACTCTCTCGAGGTAAATATTTTCTCCAAATCACTTAGGAAGGTATTGAAGCATTAGAATATACAGTTAGTTCATGGAAAGACTAGGGTTTAACCCCAGGACTATCTTATTTCTTCAGGTGAGCTGACCTTGAATGGGTGACACTATTAAGGAACCATATGAGAAGTGCCAGTCTAAGTAATTCTTGTGTTCTTGCAAAAATAAAAGCCCCTTGCTATAATACTTCAATAATGTGAAATAACAAGGCACACTCTTACTTCTCCACACTCTACTTATACTTAGTCACACGTCTTGCCCTCCATCCATACTTCCTCCCCTGCCTTTGGCTCAATACATCTTTCCCCAGCTGTCTTGAAAGGCATTCACATTCGGCTGCTCTCCACCTTTGTCCCTACCACCCTGACCCGTCTACCACCGTGGACATAACTGTAGATCTAGAGGTGTGATACCCGTTTGGTTGGTGCTGAGGACAAAATCTCAGCGAGCCAAGCTTTGGGGTTTGGAAACAGGTGCAGAGTCGGTCCCCTCGTAGTGGCCTCCAGTCCCAGGATTCTCACGAATGCCCAAGGACCAGTCGTGGTTTGTAATCTTTCTTCATGATCAATTTCAGTTTACACTTCATGCCCTTCTGCAAGGGCATGATTGCTCTTGCATTGATTAATCAAATCCATGCAGCGCTTTGGGTCCATTGTTGCATAAATTCAGTTTTTGATTTAACTGGTTGCTTTCCTAAAGTTTGGAGCTTCAGCAAGAAAGCCTCAAAAAGGAGTCTTCGTGTCTTCATTATCTCTAATCCCTAGGAGTCCCTGAGCCGAGGACTTGCTTGGTAGATTTTGGTGACTGAATACATCAAGTCATGAACCACCTTCCTTCGGTCCCTGGACCGCTGTGGGATTCTTAGGAACCTTGCACTGCAGGGTTCTTGAATTCCATAGTCCTCCCCAGCGTGCCTACAGACCAAACCAGTGGAGCTCTTCCCATGTGCCAGCACCCACACAGGCTGTAAGGTTTTCTGATTAAAAGCAATATACCACAACCGCTTTCTGTGGTTTCAGACAGCCTCGGGAACTGGCAAGGAGAGCCCACTTCCTATTTTAAGGAAGCATCACCTTTCAGAGGTATTTTAGTGAACCAGTATCTGTACAGAAGCAAAAGGTTCAAGTGTTGTTCTTTGACAAACGCATGCTTTTAAATAAAAGTACTCTGGAGGAGCTAAGCATGTATCAATACGTTTATGAAGGTTAATTGAACAGAAACGTCTTTGGGAAAAGGGGATGAGGGTAAAGGATTAATAATGAGAGGAGGGGAGGGGAGGCAAGGTCTGCTGCAGAAGTCTGTAAATGGCAGATATGAAGTGGCATGTATAGACCAGGACGATGTCAGAAAAAGTCAGAATGGAGGAACAAGGCAGCCATTGGTAGACGGTGCTGGACACTTAGTTCTATTATTACTCCTACTACCACGACTACCCCACTGTTGCTACTAGTGCACGGCGGCTTGGCTGGCCTGATGGCACGCACCGCCCAATGCTATGTTCATCTTCGCCTGTAATGCTCATAATGCGTCAAGTATTAGCTGCACTTTGCAAAGGAGGTTCCTGGAGCTCTCCTAAAATCACAAATCTGGTAAGCTGTCAAGCTGAAATTTGAATCCAGTTCGTCCAAAATGTGCGGGTTCTTTCCACTGCGCCAGAAAAATTACACAGGTGACATTCTTACCCCAGTTTTCATTTTGTCAGTTCTTCTCCCTTCTACTTTGCCAAAACGCTGCGCTGCTCTTTCTGATTTTCTTTCCCCCTGGTGGCTAATGGTCTTTCTAATGTCACTTTCTATCTTATCTAAGCTTAACCTCAGGGTATATGAAATCAGTTTTATTCTGTGTATGTCCCAGAAACACTAGTCCATGGGGTGCCTGGGTGACTCAGTCGGTTAAGCGACCCACTCTTGATTCAGCTCAGGTCATGATCTCAGCATTGTGAAATGGAGCCCACGCACTTGGCATGGAGTCTGCTTGAGATTCTCTGCCCCTCCCCCATAGCTCATGCGCTCTCTCGCGCACTCTCTCTCTCTCTCTGTCTCTCTCAAACACTCTAGTCCATATGCATATTCACCTAATGAATCAACAAGTAGAAAAGACATAGGACATAGAGTTGTCAGTCTCAGGTTCAAGAGCTCTAAACCTCGTGTATATTTCAAGTAAGAGCCTCTCCAGCCCCAGCTTCCCTATTTGTACAGGGAGGCCAAATGCATTCCTTCTGCCTGCCACATGGGGGATTGTAAGGGAAAAAAAAATGAAATCCCATATATGAAAGTGATCTTTTATTGGACAGGGCTCTGCAAGGTAATTTTGCATGGGCTTATTTAAAAATTGAATGACTAATTAAGGGTTGAAAGGCTTTGACTTAATTAATTGAATTTCAGCCACGAATGAAGGGGTGAGGAAAGTATCTTAGGTCAAAGGAGTCATTTCTGATACTTGGAATCAGAAAAAGTAGCTATTTGCCTTTTCTAGGTTTGCAGAAGTACAACCACTAATTACGTGGAACGAGAATGCTTGGCGCAGGGACTGGGGCGGTGGGTCTTGTTCCAATGCTCTCACTCTGCCCGGTCAACAGGAGGCTGAGCCTAAGGGTGCCCCTCGCTGCCCCATGTGGTTGGGGGTCCTGAGGGCCAGCGGGTTAGGGCTCTGCTTCTTTAAGTGGGAAACTGGGTAGGAACACATCTGAGCGGACTTCTCGAGCTCTGAGGATAGGGGGTATAGCCTGAGCTAGAGGCTGTTGGAAGGGGAGCTCGCAACACTAATCAATTAAAAGGGATTTTCAGAGGCAGTTCTACTTAAGGACTCATTGTTTGGGGGCTTCGGAATATTGGATGAATCTTGACAAAATAGAAAAGTGCAACTCATTTTCTTTGAATAAAGCGTCCTTGGAGCCATCGGCAGGATAGGGTCTACCGTGCTTTGGCTTCGGTCGCTCGCTCCACAGAGACCCAGAGATGCTCTCGCCATTACGGGCTCTGGCTCATATCTTATACATACTGCGGGGTTGGGGGGGGTCCAAGAGCAGAAGTAGTGTAATAAGCAGCATAGAAGTGAACACAGAGAACAACAACAACAACAACAACAAAGGTGATCCTGAAAACACTCGAGATAGGTAAGAGTGAGCACGCTCTCCCAGGGGCAGTTTCACCAAATTGTCACTATCCTCAGTCTCCGTTATAATCTTTGAACACAAGCTCATGCCAACAGAGGAATTTCAGCTGAGGAAGTCCCAGGATTTCGACTTCCCATTCTGATTCAAAATTAAAATAAAGGAAGATCGGTCTTTGTAAAAATGATGTGAGTAACAGAGATGCTTAAAAAGTATAATTCTAGCATTTGGTT
The DNA here is from genome assembly GCA_004024625.1 of Mellivora capensis. Taxonomy (NCBI): domain Eukaryota; kingdom Metazoa; phylum Chordata; class Mammalia; order Carnivora; family Mustelidae; genus Mellivora; species Mellivora capensis. The sequence continues at coordinate 37,429 of PISX010013088.1, read as the reverse complement.
TTTTTTTTTTTCATCCCCTGTTTGTTGTCTCAAATAATTATCGCCGGTAACAACCTTGAGGCCAGGGTCCATTTCAAGGTCCACTTCTAGCGGTGTCCAGAATCATCTGGCTCTCCTCGCCTCAACAATGAAATGATACAATATTTCAAAGGCCCTCCTAGCACCTTGTAACTCTATAATTCAGAGTTCCTTTCTACATTCGGTTGTATGATTATTTGGGGACCGCCTCTCTATTGGATGGCATAACCCGTAATACCAGATCACATACATTCTTTCTCACCACTGCATCCATAGTGCCTAACGCAGCTCCCGGTACATGGTGGATTTTCAGTGACCATTGTTTTGAATGAGTGATACAGGAATAAACACGTAGTTGACTGTAGACATTCGGGGTTTATTGAATTCAATTGGAAAAATTTAGTATCACATATCTCTGTTAAATTTTTTATATAATAAGCTTTGTTGGCCATTTCACAGAAATACCCATGATATGAAATTTAGCTCACACGGGAGTGCCTGGGTGGCTTGGTCAGTTAAGCGGCCGATTGGTGATTTCGGCTCAGGTCATGATCTCAGGGTCATTAGATAGAGCCCCATGTCTGGCTCTGTGCTCAACAGGGAGTCTGCTTCTCTCTCTCTCTCTCTCCCTCTCTCTCTCTCTCTGTCCCTCCTCCTGCTCATGCATGATCTCTCTAAAATAAAAAAAAATAAATAAATGTTAAAAGAAAAGGACAGTTAAGCTCACATAAATGAATTAAGCAGTGACAGTATTTTTGTACATGCTAGCATGAGAAATTACCTTTTGCACTGAGACAACCCTCTCAAGTTCACATGTGTTGGAAACATTGCTAGTCATCTACCTAGAGCCATCTCCATCCCCTATTAAGAGAATGATGGTTTTGGTTGAAGAGGCAACAAGCACTTAGATTATCTAGTAACTAAGGGTGTCCGTGTGACACGGTCTCAAGTCCAGTGAGATGTGGTGTGCACAAGTGTATGGAAGCCTATCCATTCAGAAACAAAAAGACTAAGTCTTTATTCAGAGAAACCTCATCAGTCATTTGCTCTGGTTCTGTCGTCCGCTTGAAACGTGGACTTCAGTCTTGGAGACACAGCAGCCATTTTACGACCCTGAGGTAGCAGCACGACGGCAGGGAATTAAGTAGTAAGGAAGTCAGAGAGGAGAGATGGAAAGAGCGTGGGTGTCTCCTGCTATCAATGGGCCTCTATACCAGCTTTGGGCTGCTGCCCCCATGCTCCCTGTTTATGTCGGGAATACATTTCTCACTTTAAATGAATTTCTTTCTCTTTGCGCAACTATTCTCGGGCATTATGTCACTGAATGGATGAACAGAACAACTAAAGTAATAGACTTTTTAGAATTTGATGTAAAATCATGACATTTTAAGCAATCCCATTGACCAACACACCAAATTAACAAAATAATTCTTGCCACTTAAAACAATTCTGCATTTTGGTGAAACAAACTTCATAGTGTTTTTCTCAAGATTTTTTATCTAATTTGAAAATATATTTGTGTCCATTAAAAATATTTTCTTTCCAATCTCTTCAGACTGCCTAGCCAGGTGGAATTTTCCATGTAATTGGAGGATTTTTCACTTTTAGGGTTCTTTAACTGCAGGATCCCAGAAATATACAAATTATGTACTAAGTGCATTAAGTTGGTAGAAATCGACGCCTTATTAGGAAGCAAATACGCAGATCTGTGCTGTGCTGTACAGATACGGAAGTTGCAACTGCAAGAGAAATATGTACACGGTTACAACACGATAAATCTCTTTATTATGACTATGGCTCTCCATCAATAACTTTCATTTATATGGAGAAACTTTTAGACTCTCAAGATAACCAAATCTGGATCAGAAATGAAAGGAAAAACATAAACACTATTCTTATCTGAAAAAAGGGATAAGGACAGCTACAAACAGTGCACAATCAGATTAGCAGTATTTTCTAGGAAATAAATGAAAATGCCTGTAAAACAGTGGAAACTTGGAGCCCACTCTCATTTCCCAGTTCCCCTGACCCGGTCTAACTCCTCTCCCCTCTCCCACACCCGGACACATCTCAACATCTCTGCTGACTTTTCTGCATACGGAAGAAGCATGTTGTTTCCTGGCATCCGAAGTGATCTGCCAAGACCTAGCACCCATTCTCCAGACTTTCAAATGTATAGAACCGATGTCTGCTGTATATATTAGTGCTGAGAAAGTGGGAGGCAGAGTCATGAAGCTATGAAGCATGAAATCAGAGTGGACTTGGAGAAGAAAGGGCAGGTGCGGCAAGATCAACGTGGCATTGCATTCCCTGGCCTCAGAATTCTCCCTCCTTTTCCACATTCAATTCCTCTTTCTAGCCATTCAAAACTTTGCCTCTACTCCCATCTGGTATCTCTAGTCTATGTCATCATAGGACTCCAGATCGCCAGCAATGGCGACCATAATAACATATGCCACTCTTTGAACATCTACCATATTCCACATACTTCATACTCGTGATTTCCGATCCTCATGAACTTTCATGGGAGATTTATTCCTTGTCTATTAACCCACAAACCAAGCAACTTAAAACAACTCATATTTATTATTCTATAGGTTCTGTGGGTCAAGAGTCCAGGCAAGCTTTCACTGAGCTCTCTGCTCAGGGTCTCACAAGACCGCAGTTGAAGTGTGTGGGTCAGGCTGCCTTCACAGCATAGCTATCTGCTGCCTCAAGGACTGAGGAAAGTGTTTCTCTTAGGAAAGAAAGAGAAGGAAGAAAGGAACGGCTCCCTGAATTGAGGTCTTTCACCTGATTAAGCATGGCCCACCTTGGATGATTTTCTTTTTTATTAACTCTGAATCAACTAATATGGGACCTTGATCCCATCTGCAAAATCCTTTCACCTTTGCCATACAATGTAACCTAATTATACATAATGCTCATCATATTCACAGCCTTCCCCCTCCCATACACATTCAAAAGGAAGGGATCATGCAGTTTTCCAGGTGGTGGGAATTTGGAGTTCTCTCTACCACAGTCCACCTTCTCAACCCCAAGATGTACATCCCTTCCCCATACAAAATACATCCACACTTTCCCAAGTCAGTCTGTGAGGTACATCTCCTCAGGAAGAGTTCTTCTCCCTCTAAGAAGTTAAGGACATGTGTCCCCTACATATCAGTAGTAATAGTAGTAGTATTTTCAACATACAAATCAAAGATATGAAACCCAAGGAAAGATGAGCATCTCAATACACAGAGCTCAAAGTTATCAAAACCCAAGTTTACAGATTAATTTTTGTCTCAAGGTATCACTCCACACACTTTTACTTTTCTCATTTGTGATCATTGCCCCCCTTTGAAAACACTCAAGAAGAAAACACACCATCAGTTACCGTAAGAGGAGATGGAAATGGCTAGCTTACTCCTGGTAATTTGTTATAATTCTTTGAATGAATATAAGTGGAAATGCTTTAAAATCCTTAAATATTTAGAAATATTTTAACATACGTTAAATGGTCTATAACTTTGAGAATTTTACAAAAATACTTATTACTTTAGTCTATACACTTCTTCATGTAATCCTAGCAGCAGCTTTAATCAAAATACTACCCCTAGATGTGTAAGTACTTCATGAAATCAGCTGCAGGTTAGTGAAGGACAGTTCTTAAATTATATCTTTGATCAAGTCATCTGCTTCAATGGGACTAACATTAGACGCATTTGGATTCATTAGTGCTAATTTAGGCAAATGATAATTGCAGTGGTTATTTCTGGGGTCCTCAGCACTGAGGGCTGTCTCCAATGGACCACAGAAAATCCCTGGGACCTCAGTCACTTCACTGCATCTGTTGGAAAAGTAGACACTAAAAGTTTTATTAAATGCATTGAAAACCTCCAAAGGGAATAACGGTACATGTTTCTAAAGTCACCTCTTTTTGATTTGCATCTTCTGAGATGTTATTTGTATGAGCTATCATAGCATTCGCTGTACCTAAATAAAAAGCTTATTCCAAAATATAGGAGGTGCATATTTTAGTCTGTCCCTTCCTATCACATCTTATTCTTTTCTATTTTGAATATAAGGTATGCATTTCTTCATTGCACAAAAAGACACAGACTTTCAGTTGTAATTTAAAAACTAAGGACTGGTTTCTCACTGACTGACCCTATGTGTAGAACTTTTTACATGAAATAGAATGGATGACTGAATTAAATGCACTCTAATGCACAGAATTGGCATTGATATCAATGTCTCAATCTATGTATTGGGGAAAAGGATTGACAAAGTTCTTGTTAGTTTTAACTATTTGATCACCAGTTTACTTTTAAGGCTATTCCCGAATGGCGTGAGTATGTGTGTGTGTGTGTGTGTGTGTACATATTTGCATATAAGTGGTATCATTGCATACATATATTCGTATGCACACAAATATACATACACAGACATATATATACCACAATGATACTGAGTACCTTGAATCTAATACATAATTATCTCTGAATCTTTTGGTTTGTAAAGTCACATTTCTAGTTTTCTGTAATTTAATTGTATTTAATCATCACTACTAACCTCCTTTCATAGCCATTTCAATGAACTTGAAATTCTCAAATTTTCTGTCATTTCCTTTTTCTCTTTTAGAAAAAGATGAGTAGGAAGCAATCCAGATATGCTGCTCTAGGACACTCCTGTCTGCCAATTATAATAATATGACTTTTAAAATGCCTTTTCGTTCGAGTCAGGGCTATACCCTGTTTTCTAGCTGTCAAACCAGGAAATCACCAATAGGCAGGTCCATTAGAACAAGAAAATAAGAACCAGCATTTCCAAGGCTAGTACTGCTCTACCAAGTGATAAAGCCCTTCAGGGCAGGAATTATGTCTCTTTAACCCACTACAGAAAATATTTGGTATACTTTGTAAACAAATAATCTAGATGATCGACGAGCCTACGCTGTTAGGAATTTGTGTCACTAGAAGATGGGGCCACAGCAGGACAAGGCGAGAAGCTCAGCTGTCACTATTCCTCTTCTGGAAAAATACTGGCTCCTGCTAGGAACAAAGGCAAGGTCCTAGAGCCTTTCAGGAATGAAAGTTAACTTCTTGTTATTTTTCTTTATTATGATGCTTATAATGATCATTTTTGATGTTAGTATTAGCGTATTTAATTAATTATTTATTTTTGGTTCAGGGACCTTAATTTATCTGGGACCACTACTGCCTTGCGATGTCCGCCCTCACCTGTACGTGAGTTTAACCAAAAGATGAGAACTTTCTAGTTACCGACACAGTACACATCACTCCCTAGTCTTGTTGTTTCAACAGTTTTACCTGAAAATACCTGCAGATTGGTTTCCATTGCCTGGCTTGTTCCCTAATTAGCAGGTTTCTCCTGAAGGCAAACACCTGCACCGTCTTAGTCTTACCTGCCGGCCCGGGCACGTGAGAGGAGAAAAGTCAACGTGTACTTTGCAAAAAAGACCCTAAACACACTTTTTTTTTATTGTTTTCACAACCACATTGCAGATTTGATATATATTGGGAGTGAAAGGTGGAATCAAGCATCCTCACGTATTTCTTCCTGGAAAGTCAAAGGCAACATAAATGCATTTCTCGAAAATCATTTAAAATATTAATAAAAAATCAACTACAGATTTGAAGAAATGAGTGGATTTTCCCCATTTGACAGCTTATCTGTAAGTTGTCGTTTAAAATGTTTTTTACCCGGGGAGTGTAACTCGGTGATGATAGCCATGTATAATTCATAAAGGAAAATAGATTTAAATAAGCCTGCTCAGTTGTTCCGTGTGTGAAAATTCAACAAGCTCGTTTCTTTTCACAAGACTGCAGTTACTTTTCCCCATGTAGGCTCCCCCATCCTACATTGTATTTACTTTTTGTATTTTGGATCATAATATAATTTGTTTCCAAATGTATATTTAAAGAAAGCAACTTTGAGTGACACAAGAACAGCACAGTAAATGAAAAGGATGGTATTTTCATGTAAATCACATTTTATAAATATTTAAATTACTTTCTTTTGCAGAATAAAAGTGTATGAATACACTTTACATTTAAGCTACAAATTATGCCGAAGGAGTTTTACATTGTAGAGTTATTGTTCACAACAATGTATATTAAATTTTTTCTGTTCTTACATAATTCTTCTAGACTTTTTACTGACTGAGGTCTTGAGAAGGCCAGAGATAATCCATCTGAATGTGATCAGAGTGTCATCACACGTAACAACCAAACGATCATTTATTCATCCTCAAAATTTTAAAATTCGATACAGAGTGACTATCAAAGCCACATTTTATTTGGAAGAGTGATTCTAAAATACGCAACTTAGGAAAATACAATCTAATCTCACTAAATCTGATTCTGCTAATTTGGATTTTGCAATATCTGAAAATGATAAATACACATTAGGGGGGAAAAGCAGTTTTAATTTAAAAGGAAGAGCACCAGTACATCAGATCTGAGGATTTTGAATGCTCAGGGAATGAAATGGTGGTAAAATAAAACTATCATTTATTATATGCTTAGTACATGTCAGGAATTGTGATAGGGTTAGGATAATACTTCTATGTATATTTAAACACTTACGGAGTATATTACATTATCCAAATTTCTCATGATGAAACTACAGCCACAAGAGGTTGATTAATTTTTCAATATCAATTGACTAAAAGTGATGAGGTCTAAAAATTACTTTAATACATTTGTTTTCCATTTTTGTCTTGAACTACTAAGTTTCCTGTGTAAAAGAACTTTGTGTGGTAAACATTTTATTAACTGATACAAGTCTATTTTGAATTATCATTTTCTATTACTTAAATCTATGTCTATATTTTGGTTGCTAATACAAAATGTACTTAAAAGTAATAAAGTTAGAAAAGTTTAATCAGTCTAATTTCTTCCCCATTTTGTTTAATTCGTAAGTTTTACTATACTGAAGATGCATCTCTAAAAATAATTTAAGAAGCAGAATAGTTATTAAATAAGTTTCATGTTCCATCATCCTAAATGAATTCTGCACCAATTACTTAAATAGATTATTCTGCATCAAATTTGAAAAAAACAAACAGCAAACAGAATTTTATCCGAGCATGTATGATTATTATTTTCCTATCTCTAAGCCTCGGGTGATAATTTATACTATATAAGAAAACAAATAAATGTCTTTTAAGTAGATCATTACGCAATAGATCTCATAATAAAGTTTCAGGAATAGCAAGTTTTCAAAGACTTCTTTAAAACAATAAGTTTTGAAACTTTGTCCCTCCCCAAATATCCTCAATGGGTTTTTTTGTTTCATTTTGTTTTACTGATTGAGATATTAAGGTTTGGACAAAAGTGTCCTATAGATAACAAACCCTCAATTTTCCATGTTGTTTCCCTGCAAAACCAGCCATCAAAATCAGTGAATTGATGTTCGAAAATGACAATATAATAAACTACTTTGATAAAATGTGACTAATTATCATTAAATATTAAATGCTGAAAAAAAATTTTTCAGAAAAAAAAAAACTATGGTTATGACTCTAACAGGTTCTGAATTGCCAAGGCAATCATGTTCCCTTTGTTGAAAATCTTTGCGGGCTTTGCATTTGTATGGTAGTTTTTCAGGTGAAAGTTTTTGTTATTACAGATCTGTGCTGTTTTATATTTGACAAACCTGTTAACTTTCCTTTTTTTTTAAATTTTGATTTTTTAATTTCTTTTCAGCGTAACAGTACTCATTGTTTTTGCACCACACCCAGTGCTCCATGCAATATGTGCCCTCCCCAATACCCAACCTGTTAACTTTCTAGTCAACAATGGTATGGTGATGAGACAGGAGAAACAAAACAATATTATGGCAAAGACCCAAAACAATAACAGCTTAAATAAAATGGAAGTTTCTTTTTTATTCTTTCACATACAAGTTGAGCTTCTGGGGCAACTCCACTCTGCAAAAGTTCTCATGAGCCCAGGCTCCTTCTTTCTTGTTACTCCACCATTTTAGGGGAATGACCTTCATTTTCCAGGTCCATGGTCATTACCAGGCCTACTTTCCAGCCAGACAGAAGAGTTTGTCTCTTCTGTAAAAGGGAAAAGGGAAAAGGGAATGAAATGTCTTTCCACTCCCTTAAAAATTATGATTTGGAAGTTGTACATTTCTGCTCCCTTCCACACCCTATTGGCCAAAACTTAGTCACATGCCCTACCTAGCTACAAAGGATTCTGGGAAATTCCGTCTTTAACTAAATAACCTTGTGTCCTGAATGTTCTATTATTACCTAACCAGTGGCCAATGTGTAATTTAGCTCTCTCTGCCACATACAGTATTCCTAAGGAAAGAAACAATGGCCACCTTAAAATGAACATACACTACACTTTGTAAGACGGTGGTATCACAATTGTAGTTCAGAAAAAAAAAATTGCTTGATGACAGTTTTAAAACTGTGTGTGTGTGTGTGTGTGTTAATCAACTAATTTTTAGAGCATTTCTGGATTCATAGCAAAATGAGTGGAAGGTACAGAAAGTGCCCATATCCTCTCTGCCCCTTACATCTGTATTTCCCTTTACTAGGCCACATCACGGTATGTTCGTCCAAACACATAGAATGGACAACACCAAGAGTGAACCCTACTGGACGCTGTGGACGTTCGCTGATAACAAGGGGTCAGTGTAGGCTCATCAGTCGTAACCAACATACCACTCTGGTGTGGGATGTTGGTGATGATGACGCTTTTCAAATTAAGTCAGGTCACTCAATTTGCCCATCGATGGCCTCTCCACTCCAGAGAAACTCTTCCTTGCCCCGTTTGTGCTTCCTAACCATTCCTCCCGGCCAGCTAGCTTTGTAAAGCTTCTTCCTCGAGGGTGCTGGAGGGAACTGCCTGGAGGAGGAAGGGGTTCTTCGTCCCCGATCCGGTGTGAGCTCTCCCTCTCTCTGCAGGCTCCTGCAGTGTGTGGCAAGCAGCGGGGCGTGACATCCCCTTGAGCACAATCTTCCTCGACACCCGGAGGGAGGATTCCCAGTGTACCTTTCCCACTGAGAGATTCCAAGTGAGTTTCATATGGGTACCTCTCAATGGCTGACTTCTCTCGGGCGCCTGAAAGGGCATATTGCTTGTGAACCCTCGTGGTCTGGAAATGGAGCAGACTTCTCCATCCTCTGGGGCATAGCCAGGCTCTCTCCAATGAGCAATGGATCTCAGCCATGGCTGCAGCGTCCTATGTTAGATGCGTTCTTTCCTTGGGTGCTCTATTTCAGCCTTAGGGGTAGACTCTGTTCTTCATATATTCTTGACTTATCTTCACTTCTTAGTCTCCAACCTCTGTTACTCCTGACATTGGATGTAGTTAATATATATATATATATTTTTTTTTATTTTACACATTCCTTGTTGAATTTACTGAATAGATTCTGTTTCCTGGTTAGATATAATAATGAAAGCCAGTGTATTAACACAGTTGAAAAGGATTCACCATCTCCTTTGTGAAATGTAAAAGGCAGTGGGGAAAATGGGGACACGATGGTGTCCTTCTATATCATTTTTGAGGTCTATGATCAGTGTTAATGCTCAGATATTATCAGGAGAACATGCTCTACATATCAAACAAGCTAGCAATGAACTGTTTATGTATTAAAACTTGGCGTGTCTGAAAGTGTCGAGAATTCGTGGGAATAGAATTAGTGTGGGTGTTTAAAAATACAGTTGTGCTTTGATATTTTTCCTTCTTTATCAAGATCAGATGAGAAATAAGCCTTTAGAGTTCCTCCAAAAGTTGTGTTTCTTCTCCTGCACTGTATCATTTACATGTTTAGGGAAGAACATTCACATGCCATATGAGAAAAATATTTCATTTTGATAGGAAATTGCCCTGTTTTCTGCATGACTTCATAATGATACCTTGTTTTAGGTAGGTTTGTAAGCTGCTTTGTATCTCTCTAGCCCAGATGGGATCTTTGAAAGCTTTAGCTCTGGAAATGAAGTTAGATGTAAGACAGAGATTTAATAACTGAGCTTTTAATTGGAGTGGAATACCGAGAAATACTATGGTATTAATTTTTTTTTCCCAAAGTACCATTTGGCTTAAGAGAATAAGAACAGATGTGTCAAGTCTTTGAAGTCAGGTATATACTTCTGAAAAAGCATTTTCTTCCATCCAGTTACCATTCTTCTTGTTCATTATGAGTGTATGTTCAATAAAATTCTGAAAAATCACTGTTTATGGGCTTAAATAATTATTTTATAGTCATTTCATATATATATATGTATATATATACATATATATATAAACTAAAAGTAATCTATTTTGGATTTACTAGCAATTTTTGCTTTGTATGTTTCTGGTAACTGACAAAGCATTCTTTACTTCAATTCGATTTTGTGTATTTCTAAAACTGTCACCTGAATGCAGCTTTGGTGGTATAGGCTCTGTTGCAACAACTGCTAAAATGTAGAGAATTCTACTTTCAATGAATAATGTTGCATTGGTCATTTGCAGAATGAATCATGTTTATTTATATTCTTATTTTTCTATATTTTGGACCAACCATCTTGATGTTCTTAAAGGTATCCTTTAGCAGTTGTCAGTAGAATAAATTTTCTATGAGAGAAACATTATGTAAAGTTAGGCAAATCTTCATTAACTCTAGTCAAAACTGTATATAGGTAGCAGAAGGTTAAATTAAGTGAGTTTTGACAATAGGGTAGTTGTATATGGAAATTTGGACATATTTATAACTTATTTTCCCAGTAGGAACTTTTTCTTTTTGAATTTTCATATATCATACATATCACATAAGTATTTAATTCCTTATTTATTTATTTATTTATTTACTTACTTACTTATTTTAGAGAGAGAGCACGAGCAGGGAAGGGAAGAAGGAGAGGCAGAGGGAGGGAATCTCAAGGAGACTCTCCGCTGAGTGTCGAGTCCCCTTGCGGGGCTTCATCTCCCAACTGTGAGATCATATCCTGAGTCAAAATTAAGAGTTCAAAGCTTAACCCACTGAGCCCCCCAGACCCCCCAAGTATTAATTTCTTTTAAATGCAGCATTCTCTTCTCTGAATTTGTTCTTTTCCTGCAAGAGATACCAAACTACCTTTTCAAATTATTTCTCTTGCTTCTCTTTCACTCTGGTCTTTGAAGCCAATAAGAACCCCATATGAAGGGTCAGATCTGGATAAGGAATTCTAGGAAGCCGCTTCAGGCGAAAACACAGTGAGAATCATGGAAGGGATGTCTACAACCAATTATAAATCCCAGGATCTTCTGAGTAGGGTTGCAAAGATGACTTATTTTTGTACATGTCTCCACATTATCTTGCAATCAGTAACTTCTCAGAGTGTTTGTGGGGAGGATGAAGATAGTCTAGGTTTATGCATAGACCTTCTTCAACTTATGATGGCATTTTGCTTGGATTCACCCACAGCACGTTGAAAATAGAAAGAGTAAAAAACACATTTAATGCATTGAACCTACTGAACACCACAGCTTAGCCTTGCCCATAAAATGTGTGCCCAACGCTTACATCAGTCTCCAGTTGGGCAAAATCATCTAACATAAAGCTTGACACAACTTGAAAATAAAGTGCTAACTGTCTCACGTAACATACTGAATACTGTATTGAAAGTGACAAAGAGAGTGGCTTTAGGGGTAGGGAATGTTGACCAGTGTATTGATTGTTGATCCTCAGGAATCACAGGGCCTACTGGGAGCTACGGGGCCACTGCCCAGCATCACCAGAGAGCATGTGCTGCGTATTGTTGGCCTGGGAAAAGATCAAAATTCAAAGGATGATTTCCACTGAATTGCGGTGTTTCTCACCGTCATAAAGTTGAAAAGTTCTAAGTCAAACCATCATCAGTCGGGACCATCCGTATAGTGTCTTTAAAAATAGAGTTCTAGGGGCGCCTGGGTGGCTCAGTGGGTTAAAGCCTCTGCCTTCGGCTCAGGTCATGATCCCAGGGTCCTGGGATCGAGTCCCACATCGGGCTCCTTGCTCAGCAGGGAGCCTGCTTCCTTCTCTCTGCCTGCTTCTTTCCCTACTTGTGATCTCTGTCTGTCAAATAAATAAATAAAATCTTTTAAAATAAATAAAATAAATAAATAAATAAAATAAAAATGAAGTTCTAGACTACCTCCTAACTCAGAACTTCAAGAATCTGAGTCAAAGCCAACCCTTGAGACAGTTTTCAGTCGGAAAAGTATGAAGATGGCTTATGTCGACATCTAAAATTTAAGTCAACAGCACTGCAAAATTCTGACCAACTCTTAATACTGAAGACACAAAAGTAGTTTCTGCCCAATAGCATTTTAGATGTGTTGCTCTGCGTCTGTCCTCACAACTCCTATTATTCCTTGCTTCTTGTTCTCATTCTATATCTCTTGTATTTGACAAAACAGATTCCTGAACTGTTAATATGACACTGGGTCTGGAATAGTAACACCAATGTTCTACTTTATAAACTCAAATATTTTAAGACAGCAGTTGAGATCAGAACAGAAATAGGTGTGGAATGCATGCATTTTTAAATATGATTAGTAATAAAATGACTAGTTAGTTAAACTGACTATTTAAGTAGATCTACACGAATACAGCTCAGCAGGCATGCTCAAGGCGAAAAAAGCTGGAGATAAACACGTGTAGTGCAAATAAGAAAAAAATATGCATTAGAGCTTCTAAGAATACCAAATTGTGTGCAGATTTTTGTTGTTGTAATTTGGATAGACTCCAGCTTTTCTAGGAGAAGGCATTTGTTTACATTTTAAGCAATATATAACAGAAAAACAGAAGGTTAATAAATAGCAACTTTTTTTCTTTTTCTTTTCTTTACTTTTTTTTTTAAAGATTTTATTTCTTTAGTTGACAGAGATCACAAGTAGGCAGAGAGGCAGGCAGAGAGAGGGGGGAAGCAGGCTCCCCGCTGAGCAGAGAGCCCGATGTGGGGCTCGATCTCAGGACCCCAGGATCATGGCCTGAGCCGAAGGCAGAAGCTTTAACCCACTGAGCCACTCAGGTGCCCCTAACTTTTTTTTCTTTAAAAAAAAACAAAAAAATTTTTTTTTTCTTTTTAAAGAAAAACATTCAAACTGTTTTAACTGGTGAATATACATGAGAATGGTCTATTCCATTATAGGTCTGATTCTGCTTTATAAACGTTCTTTTATTTGTTTTTAAATTTTTTATTTTTTTTAAGATTTTGTTTATTTATTTGACAGAGAGAGAGAGATAGTGAGAGTGGTAACACAAGCAGGGGGAGTGGGAGAGGGAGAAGCAGGCTTCCCAATGAGCTGGGAGCCCGATGCTGGGCTCAATCCCAGGACCCTGGGATCATGACCTGAGCCAAAGGCAGACGCTTAATAACTGAGCCACCCAGGTGCCCCAAAGTTTTCACATTTTTTTAAAAGATTTTATTTATTTATTTAAGAGAGAGAGAACATGAGAGGAGAGAGGTCAGCAGGAGAGGCAGACTCCCTGCCGAGCAGGGAGCCCGATGTGGGGCTCGATCCCAGGACTCCAGGATCATGACCTGAGCCGATGGCAGTCGCTTAACCAACTGAGCCACCCAGGCGCCCCTCACATTTTTTTTTTTAAGTAAGCTCCACACCCAGCGTGGAGTCCAACATGGGGCTTGAACTCACGACCCTGAAATCAAGACGGGAGTTGAGATCAAGTTGAGCCACCCAGGCACCCCCATAAAAGTTCTTTTAAAATAAGAGTCATTGTGACTCAAAGCGTTAATACATAAAATATATACATCCTTTTACATATGCTTTTAAATTTATATCCTTTTTTTTTTTAGGCTTTTTTAGCAAATCATGGTTTATTGAAAAGTCTGACATCACTGAGTCCAAAGTAAATGAAAAGTTCTTTATGTGCCAGAGGACCTCTATAGCCTGATTAGCAGGAACACTGAGGAAATCAGTCTCAGGTTAACTCAATTTTTATTTCAGCTTTCTGGATTACCTTTTTTTTTTTTTTAAGATTTTATTTATTTATTTGACAGAGAGAGATCACAAGTAGGCCAAGAGGCAGGCAGAGAGAGAGGAGGAAGCAGGCTCGCCGCCGAGCAGAGAGCCTGATGCGGGGCTCGATCCCAGGACCCCGGGATCATGACCTGAGCCCAAGGCAGAGGCTTAACCCACTGAGCCACCCAGGCACCCCCTGGATTACCTTTAATGCATTGTAAATCTGCATTCACACAGAATAATACAGATATGTGTTCCACACACTAAAGTTAGCCTCTCTTAGGTAAAATAATTCCACTCAGAAAAAGACACAGAACACAATCTTTCTCATAAGATCTCATTTCTCTTTATAGCCTGCTAAAAACAAATAACAATGCAACACTGAAAATCAATGCCTGTAAAATGTCAACAGATGCATAACACACAGAAAAACAGGAATACTATGAACTACATAATAGTTCGGTAAGGGGGTGGATTAAAAAAATACTGAATTTCTCTCATTTTTCTAGGGTAGTCCTACCGAAATCTATTAGAAATACAATTAATTGATACATGGTATCTAGACATCTGCTGTTTGAAGGCACCAGAAGACATGACCTTTTAAGGAAAAATACAGTGCTCTTCTATTTTTACGAAAATTGCTGAAAATTAAGACAATTTAAATTGTTAATGAATTCAAAGCTAAAGAGCCTCAGTCAGACTTCCTTTGAAATTTACCCAGAAGATGGAATAATTGTTTCTTACATAGATGCAGCAGACACTGAGGGCAGCAAAGTGATGGGAAAATATGACATATGCCTTGTCACACTGAAACGAAGGGAAGAAAATCTCTGCCCTGTCTGATTCTTCTTTTACAGTTTATATGTTTATTAAACACAGACATGGGAAACTCACCCTTGGCTTTAATCTGGATACCCTTCACCAGTATGATCGTGGCTTTGTGATGAATCATATCAGCACAACTGTGTTTTAGTAATGCTATGGAAAAGGAATGGCTAAACCATTGGACTTTTTTTTTTTTTTTTTTTAGATTTTATTTACTTATTTGACAGGTAGAGATCACAAGTAGGCAAGAGAGGCAGGCAGGGAGAGAGAGGAGGAAGCAGGCTCTCCGAGGAGCAGAGAGACGGATGTGGGGCTTGATCCCAGGACCCTGGGATCATGACCTGAGCCGAGAGCAGAGGCTTTAACCCACTGAGCCACCCAGGTGCCCCAACCATTGGACTTTTTAACCAGTGGTAATCCCCGAGATTGTAAAGAGAGGGTCATTTAGAGTCAACTCTAAGTACTTTACATATCCATTCAAAACCATTCATGAGCATTAATTGGTTACCCATGTTTTCATCCTACACCCCCTCCCACGAACCTCGAGACAAAATAGTAAAACTCAAAGTTAAAATGAGAGAGAATTTAAAAATGAATTTTGCTTGCCTTTCAGATATCTTGAATTATTAAAATAGACGATAAAATAAGCAGTCATAGTATTTTATTTTCTACATACAGAGTCAGGACAAGCTGTCCATCCTCGTCGAGTTCCCCCGGCAACACCAACGGAGGTTGGATGAACATGCAATAACGCACATGGCCACTGGATGGCAGTGACAGCTTTTGTCTCTGAAATGCTCGCGGTGCCCTGGGTCCATGAGAGCACCACAACTCTTCAGCAGGACATCAAAGTGTAAAAATGCACCAAGTGCCTCTCCAAGGGCTCACAATCCTTTGCAATCCCTTGCCTTTGGCCCACTCCATCCTTAGAGAGCCAATAAAGCTTCCTTACTTGCAGTTACTTTTTACTAAGTTGAGAATGTTCAATAGAATGCCTAGTTTGCAGAAGTTGTAAAAAAAAAAAAAAAAAGAGCAAAAGGAAGTAAGAAGGTAAGAGGGAAACATACACTGAGGACCAGATTCCCTTCTGCCACTGAACCAGTGCTAAACTTTCAGAGGACCCCAATTCCTAGAATATATTTGTTATTTAATTGCTTTCTGGCAGATAGCTAAAATATACCAAACTCTCTTCACCATATTATGTTTCAGATTACTTCTCATCACACACACACACACACACACACACTCACACCAGCAAGTATACATGTCTCAAATAACTGTTTGTGGTTGGGGCAATTAACTGATGACAGTTTAATATTTTGGAATGAATTGGCTTGCAATTAACAATGAGCAAAAAATTACTTTGAAAAAAGTTTTAGATACAGGTAAACTGACAAAATTTTTAGGAAAAAAATTGTAGAGTTAAAATATGTAAAAATCTGAATTTTCCTCAATATAAGGGTTACTGATAATTACGAAGGCGTTAGATATAATCAGAACTTGAAAATGAATTAATGTGTTTTCTTAGGGAAGGAGGGAGAAGGGCCTTTGTTTCTGAACAGCTTTGCTGGTTATATGGATGGAAAAATCCTCAGATTACTTTTCTGATGAGTGGTTTAAGGTGACAGTATTAGTCAAGTTAAAACGAAGAGAGATGAATTCTTTTATACATATATGGAGTGAATCAATAGAGATAAATGTAATTACCCTTATTTCCCTAGGTATTCCTATTTTAAATTCTGAGAAACGTGGCCTATACCATGTCTTACCTTTCTTAGTAAATAAAGCTTAAAAAGTAAACTGTACAAATTAACATCTATTAACATCTATGGGAGGTAACAATTATTATTAAAGAAATTTAATATGTTTTTTGTTTGCTTTTAAAACTACTTCTATACCTCTTTGATAGAAGCTGAAATGGTTGAAAATATTACAGAAAAGCAATAGCAGCAACAGAAAACACCAGAATGGGAATTCTGGAGCATTTTGTAATATGGTTTGAATTTTGCAAGCACCAGAAAAATAAGAAAATTTTAATTACCAAATTTCCAATTAAGTTTTATTTTTATTTCTCTTAACACAAAAACACTAGCTGAGTAAGCAAATATTATTCAGTGGTAGAAGTTGGGATATAAAAGGAACTTTTGAAATTGCGATTTAAAAAGGTACTTTTCATGTTGTGTGAATAAATTTTGTTACTAAATGGAGAGATATACTTTGTATAGGTAGTGTAATATATATTTGTGGATCTGCAAAAACCAAAACTAAAGATGGTTTCTTATATTTATATTTTGTTTGCTTCCCACAAGGACTCCACATAATGGGCTAGACATCTGTGTATATAGTCCAGAGTTAGAAGGCAACTAAAAAACAAACAAACAAACAAAAACCAAGCACATTTGAGGAAAGAAATATTTAAGAACCAGGGAAGGACAGGCTTCCCTCTTTGCACGGATCTGTCATATTCTCACATAAAACTATGGCACAATTCACTAACATTCGGAGATAATCTAAACAAATTGACTTAGTGCTCTCAGATAACCATACTGTGAAGTAACTAGTTTCTGAAACTTGTTTCTGCTTCATGACACAGCCAGATCTCAATGAATAGAGTCAAAGTACTTGAAATATCCTTTACCCTTCCATTTATTTTCTTTTATTTTGAAGTAATACATAGGTAGAATTTTATTACTGAATACCATGCTTGTATACAAAATGCATAATTGAATAACAGCTAAAAAAAATTCCAAGAATGTGAAAAACACATTTTTTGAAATGATAAAAATGTATCCATGAAAAAACATAAACTATTGCATGCATATACAATATCTATTTTTATGTATATATACATATATATATAACAAAATGAATATTATAAAGTTGAGGTTGCACTGACCAAACTTCTTATGAAGTAAGATACATTTGCAGCATTGTTCATGCATATACAGATGATTCAAGCCAACGTAATTCCCCTGGGGACCAGCATCCTCTCTCTTGACTGTACATATGGACTTACGGATCAAAACACTTGAATAATACCCTGCTATTCCACTTTTTATATTTTTTAATGTGGAGTCTCAAGTTTCAATTTCAGGTATTTCAGGGGAAGTTAATCAAAGGCTTTTGTATAAAAATCTTAAGGAATAAGAAATGGAAAGTGAAATCATGGTGAATTATTTATTAGTATCTATTTACCTTACATCTGACATGTGACTTTAAAATTCCTGAGATAACTAGATCTCCTGATTCCAGAGGAAACAAATATCAGTGTTTCAGAAACATTAGAGGCAAGAATCTCTTCTTAATTTGTGATACTTGGTTAGGCTATAAAAGACAAAGGGAGTGAAGGATACCTTGAATTGTATATAAATACATTTACACACGCTAGATGGGACCTGGGACTTCTGGGACCATCTAATTCAGAGCACGGCTCTATGGTTTTGTAGCTTGATATTGAAATTTGGGAGCTGTTACTATACAAACATACTTAAATTTTGCAGGAGGTGGCATTTCCCCATATCTATGTGTATGTCAGTTAATACACAATAATGAACATCAGTTGCATGTAATATAAGTTATTTAGGAGTAGAATATTAAAATGTATGCCTACATGGTGACTTTGTGGCTTGTCTACACACACCTCCAATTCCCTCCCAAAAGAAGATAATACAGAGAGAACTCTGATGTCCTAATATCTTAAAAATAAATGCAGTGCTCACTACAGCAGTGCAAATACTAAAATTAGAATGTTAAAAGAAGATTAGCAAGGTCCCTGAGCAAGGATAGCATGTACATTGTCTTGTATATTTAAATACGGTGCAATTTTTTAAAAAGATCTTCTAATCTGTCTCTAGCCTACAAAATTCTCAGGTAGAAAAAAAGACACTTCCCAAACCTGGTCATATCTGTGAGTAAATATTTTTTCACCAAATCTGGACACTGTGAATATATGCATTTTACTGCAGAAATAATCATGAGACCATTAACTTGAACTTATTATTCCCAGAAATCCATGATGATTAATAAGTAGATGGATGACTGATAGATAAGGTGCAAAGGGGAGGCAAGAGGACAATTTTTTATTAAATGAAAGGTGAATCAAAAATTTTTATTGAGAAAAAAAGACAGATTTTAACTATATAATAAAATCCTTAAACTTCTAACTTTAAAGTACACTTAAATTCAGTGTCTTTATCATAAGGGCTTGATAAAGGTTTTGAAGTCATTGTTGGCTTAAACCTTTGTGATTCTACAAAATAGTTCCGAACAACTAAACTTCAAATAACAAATATTTCATGTTTTCCGCTCTGTCCTGAAGAAGAGAAAGAGGGTTAACATTCACTGAAGGCTATCTTGTACCCGGTGTGAGGCACCCTACATCTATTATGTATTTGGTTTTAGACAGGTTCCTAAGCTATTGATAAAAATTAGGATCATTTTGCACTATTTCCAAATTGCTGTTGAAATTATGGGAACTGTTCAAATTAAAAATCAATGTTAGGGACTGAGTATCTTGGAAAACAAAAACCTATTTTGTTTACTGGAAAAAAAGAAAAAGGAGACGAGTGCGGGGTGCATTTCCCCAATCCTGTTATCCTGGGCTGGGTGTGTGTTACAGGGGCACTGGTTGTCAGCAAGGGAAGGGAATCGTGCCAGACAACGTTTTAGGGAAGTTCTTTAAGAACAGAGAAGAAAGTAGGAGGTTGGATTTTTAAAAATTGTACAGGGTATTTTATGTTTTTAAATATTAAATATTTCAGAGATTAAAGAAGGACTTTAAATTCTGATGGAAATAAGCGATAAAGTCGGGCACATTCTCACAGTATTTAACAAATAGGTATTCATGTCATGCATTTATATTGCCGAGCCAATTTTCTCCACCCACCCCCTTCATGGTCCCCTAGGCATTGCCAAAGGGAAATTCTCAGTCCAATTAAATGTACAGGCACCATAATTTGCCTCCCTTCTTGCTTTGCCTTCTTAATACTTATTTCACTTGGTTAATATTTGTTCTCAGCACTTTCCTCATTCCCTGTGTTGAATCAAGTCTTCCCAAAAGTCCACTTTCTCTAGAGGTCTCCAAACTACATCAATAAAAATGTTTTTAACTAAGCTCATTAAAAAGTTCACAGAAATCCTTCCATGATTTTAAGAACAGTCAACGATTCAGACGTGAGCATCAGTGGAAAAGAGCTGCCAAATGGAAAGCCCGGGTTCTTGACTCCGTTTTCTTGTCTCACTTGTAAGTTAATACTCACTGATAAAATACTAAGATGCCAGGAAGCATATCAAGCATTTGAAGCAACGGAATGAACCGCCAGAAGATTGCCAACAGAAGAATAGTCACAAATACAGGTGTTGTGTGACTGGAAGAAAATACCACAATGTATGCCTATTTTTTCCCCCCAATCTGGGTATTTCTGCATTGATCAATCCAATGATACTAAAATGCCAACAAAATAATAACAAAAATAAGAATTGCAGATACTTTCTACAACTCACAAATGTCTGGACTCTTTCTACTAGAAATGACCCAATTTGATGACTTTTAATGAACAATTTCAGATTCTCTATTTTAAACACGCAAATGGATTTTTTTCAATAAAATGAAGATCATAAGAGGAATAGGGTAGAAGAAACGAAGAAAAGTTTATAGAGTGAGAAAAAAAATAAGGCTTAAGAAAAAATTTCCTGTATTAAAAATTCAGAGAAGATTGAATCTATTCTCTTTGGGTGGCATTTTCCTCTAATTATTTATTATTACTTATTCTTTAGCTTAAGTCAGAATATTTAAGCCTCCTATATGGTCACATCCTAAATTTATATCTACCAGGTTTAAATACATCGTCATAGCTAAATACTATAGTGTTGCTGTTTAGCTCAAGATTTTATCAGTGTTTCCCTAGTATTGACATAGTTCAGGGCAGTCATCAGTTCTTTCAGATTACCTTAATTTTAAGTGAATATATCCCCATTTTTCTTACCAAGATTCTTGTCTAACATGCTAATTTTACTGGTAAAATAGATCACTCCAGACTCATATTCTTCTTAGTTAAGCAGAAATTTTAATATTGTCATTATACCCTAGGTGACCAAGAGTACTTGATTTTAGCCACGTGAGAATGGAAGAGTATCCATTAAAAAAAAAAAAAAAAAACACCAAAACCCATATTGGATACTTCAAGAAAAAAATCCTGTTGAAAGCAGAGTTCATACGAGGGACCCATTTATCTAGCTGTGTTTGTGGCCTCTCTTCTGTTGAGACAGCACCATTTCAGTGGACCTAGCGATGCATGTTCACAAATCTGCCTCATATTATAGTTGTTTCTGTCCTGTCCACATCCCACATTTCCATATCCTTCCACCAAACCCACTAAAAACTTTCTTGGGATAAAATATCCATTTGTTTTTAGTATTATATTTCCCTAATACGGTTTCTCACGGACATACATTCCGCATGCAACAATTATTCACTGAGTACCTACAACAAGCCAGGCACTATGCTTAGCTAAGGGGACACAGGAAAGAACAACATGGGAAAAGCTGCTTCTTACACTGCATGTAATACACCTAGAAAGCAGCATACACAGAAATAAGCACACTGATTTTGTTCTTAGATCTGAGTTCAAATCCTGCTTAACTCCCGTGACTTATGCTCTCATGTCATGGCATTATTTCTGTTTCTATTTATTCATTAGTGAAAAGAAGGATAGCACTTACCTAAGAGGCTTACTGCAAATGCCAAATCAGATTATTAAAGTAACTCTCTGAATGTGATGCTGGGATATATAAACCTTATAATAAAAGGAACTTATATATTATTTAATATTTGTTAAATTGTGTCATTTTTTTTCAATAACACAATTGAAACATTGTTATGACAATGTTTAGTCAGAGATGATACAGAGTCATTGGGTAAAATATTTATGGCATATCATTGTTTTATTAATGAAAAGTATGCCACATATCTCCTTATTGATTTTGGTAAGAGAAATGTTTATGGGTTTTTTCCTAAGAAACATTTCAATATTTCATTTTGCAATTTTGCACTTTGTGAATTTTGCTGTTTTTGCCTAAATGCTCTGTGACTGCTCCAGAACCAGAAATATTGTGGTTTATATTTTCATCTTTTCTAAGATATATTTATTTTATAAATTTTAAGCTTTGTTTTACTTTAATTCATATTAAAGTGTAAGATAAGAATCAGACTTAAGAACTATTTTCCAAGAAACCAACTATTGCAAAGTTATTTGATGACTGTGACATTTGCACATATAAAGTTCATAATATATTCATGAACATACACTAAAATTTATGTCTACTAGGAATAAGAATTATATTGTTACTTTTATTATTCATGGTATTATGTTACTACTTCTGTTAGTAGTATATATACAGCCTTATTCCAATGTAGGCCTCTGTGGGGGTTTTTTGTCAACTTTAAACAAGTACACTTTAAACTAATAACAATCAGTATACAACACAGTAATTTCTGATTCAAATATCTCATTCTTTAACTTTTCATACTATTCATCTTTATACTGCTGACGTGTATTTTTAAGTAAAAATTTCAAGGAATGTATCCATGGACGGTTTATGTTTTGAATTCTGCAGAGCTAAGCATGGAAGTCGTTCTGTTATTCCAACACATTAACTACTTTGTGTGTGGTCAAAATATATTTGGACCACAGTATCTTTCTCTCAAAACTTTGTTCTCATTGTTACATTATATCCTGGCACTCTGAGTTAAATAGAATCTGAAACCGGTGTAACTTCTTTTACTTTTTGCCCAAGTAGTTGTGGAATTTTTCATTTAATCTTGAAATTCAGAAACTTTGCCAAGTTTAGTCTAAGTCCTTTCATTCACGTGTGTCGTGGGGACGGGTTTTTAGAGAACTTTTTGTCTGGTTTACACAGGTAATGTCACTTGGTGTCGCGTTTTCACTAACTCCTGCAAAGTGTTCCCTTAATGAATGACTGTTTAGTTTCATTTGCTTTAGTTCTTTCCCAGTGGATGAATTATTCACATATTTTATTTTTGTTTTCTTTCTTCTATAGGACCAATTAGTATTACTTTTCGGTATTTTTAGAAAGCTGTCATCTTTATGTGTGATTTCTTTTTCTACAATGTCAATTATGCTCTCTACTACCGCTGAAGCCAACTTTAATTTTTCCATCATTATAGCTTCTTCTCTCCCATATTCTTTTTATATCTTTGCCAGCAACATTTACATTTCAACATTTGCCCTGTTCTCTTATTTTTTCTGATTTATGTTTACTCGACATATTTACAACAAAGATTCTTTCTTCAGTAAAAACTGCTTTCAATGGCTCAAAGTCAATTTTTTTTTGCTTTTATTTTGGGGGCTTTATTTAACCTTGAATGAGGTAAAATCTAACACTGTTGTTATGTACAAAGGGATTTACTTCAATGGCTATCACTTTCTGTCTTAGTGTTTTCAGAATCTCATAATCATTGTATCTGCTCTCTCTGGAGATACGTATCTGCCCCAATCAAATTCCAGGATCAGGCAAACATTTAAATAGCTTGGTTCCACAAAAGTTATGCCAGAAAACTATTCTGTGTCTCTTGTCCTTCTTAGCAGATAAGTTAGTTCCTAGGGAATTTAAAGTATTCTGTAAATTCTCAGAATAGATTATTTTCAAGATTTTGCAGAAGTTTTCTAATTCCTGTTGCCTCCTTTCTAGCTGAGGACACAGTGCTCCTTGAGCCCATCCGTTTTCAGCCCTGGACAAGGGAAAGTCGTAGACTTTCACACAGTGGAGACAGAAAATAGCAAAGTCAGGAGAGGGTGGCCTTAACAACCTTGAAATGACAACTAAGAATTAAGAGGAGCCTCAGACTTTCTCATTGGCATGCTGGTTTACAGTCCTGGTGGATGTGATTTTCCTGGATGAACTCGTCCTCTCTGTAGTATAGCTTTCCTACTTCAGATATTAAGACATAGATTAGCCTCTAATCATTTATTAACCAGCCTATATAATCTTTCAGTCCTTAGATTTAAAAATATCCTATCAGTTTGGTTTCCTTTGCTGGAGTAGCTTATTTTTATGTATTTCCATGAGCATACCAGACATCTGGCACATGGAGGTAGCTATGATGGGAAGGTTACCCCATGACTTTCTAACACAACTTTCCAAGTCTTTCATAATAATGGGTAATGCTCTTTACTGTGCCTGTTGATACATTTGCTTTAATGATTAAGATTTACCATGATATTAAAAACTGAAATAATGTAAAATTTCATGCCATTCCCTTCCAGAAAATTCCACGTGAATAGCTGATGATATATGCCTTAAAAAAAAAACTGTGAAAATAATTTTTCTTGAACTTTGGAGAAGTGTAACTCGAAAGAAAAGTCGACTTTTGTTTTAAAATTCATATTTTTGTGATTATGGAACAAATTTTGTGCAACTATATAGAAAAATATGAAATTCCAATTTAGAATTCCATCATGAAACTACACCATTCTAATTTCTCCATGCCACGGTTTGTTAATATTCCACAAAGTCCCAGGATGCAACTATAAGACTGCATTCAAATCTATGAACATGAGGCAGTCATGCTCAGCAGAGTATAACAATAATTATAATAGAGATTAAATAAAAATAATTAGAAAAAGTTCATCTAGTTTTGATGTATTAATTATTCTGACCCTGTTCTATTCAGAGTCTAATTATCTGGTTCAGTGAAAATGCCAAGATTTCTACGACTCATAAAAATTACATTCAAGTAATTATGTCAGCAAACTAAACAGTATTCATTTACCATGCCTTTTTATGCACACATTTGAATATGCTTTTTTAACTGTTTTTGCTCTTTGTTCCTATTCATGGGAAATAATACCTGTAGAGAAATTTGAAAGTCAGTTGCACTCCGAGCGTAATGTGCAATTCTCACTGATACTCTTCTTTTGTAAGACTGCTGTAAGTCTCATATAACCTTTGTTTAAAAAACATGAATTAAAGTTCACTCTTCAGTTGTTTCAAAGAAATCTTTAAAACCTGTAGCTGTAGTTAAAAAAAAAAAAGTTTAAAGCGGTAATACAAAGCATCTCTTAGAAAGTTTGTTACCTTGGGTAGCTCAGAAGCTGGCTAAAATAGGACTCTACGGTTATTTCTAGTAACCATATTTCCTTCAGAGACTTATTATGGCATCCTATAAAAAAATCTAGATTTAGTGCAGCGCCTTGGTGGCTCAGTGGGTTGACCCTCTGCCTTCAGCTCGGGTCGTGATCTCAGGGTCCTGGGATCAAGCCCCGCATCGGGCTCTCTGCTTGGTGGGGAGCCTGCTTCCTCATCTCTCTCTGCCTTCCTCTCTGCCTACTTGTGATCTCTCTCTGTCAAATAAATAAATAAAATCTTTTTTAAAAGTCTAGATTTAGAAAAAATTATATGTGTGTGTATCAGTAAAGTCCTCAGTAAAGTGATAATGTAGATAAGAGATTCCAAATCACTCAGCACTTTAAGCCACAAGAATTTTTACATCATTATAGCATAATTAGGAATTTTTTGATGCTAACGGCTGAGTAACTTCATGTGACAGAGACACAGACTTGCAAGGGCGAGGTATTCGATTTCCATTACATCCCTTATGATCTCTTTTACTATTTTTTTTAAGTAAAATATTTGGTGGACTTTTTGAGCAAAAATTCCTTGCCTTAAGTATGCAGATTATTGCTTTACTTCTGTTTTATTCTTTGTATGGACAGACAGAAACAAACAGTTGAAAACATAATCTTCAATTACATTCATATTGGGAAGAATATATTAACAGTTAAGATCTGAACGCTTTCCTTGGAGTTCTAGTAATAAGATATATCTCTACAGACAGATGTGTATATAGTTATAGCCCATGTATGAAAAGGAGAAATCTGTGTTTCTTGGTTCCTAGTTTGTCTTTCAGGCACTACAAATTAGTCCTAAACTTTATCCAAGATTGGGAGGGGCAGAACAATCTAGGAGTGCCATTGAAATGGATGGAGTTGAAATGAGACAAAGATGTTAGAGAAATTTACATAAAGTGCTCCCGCAGCCAGAGGCCAACAGGCAAGTCTTTATCCTGGCTGTCACAGCTCTGTGTTCTTTTAACAGATCTCGTCTAGATAAAATTGAAGGGAAGCTGGTCATGAAGCTGGTGGTAGAGACACGTGGTCCCAATGACACAATTCCTTTGTGCTTTGTGTACCCATCGGAATGACGCTGCTGGGAACTCCATGGTAGAACTTTTTCTTAGTTTCCACTTTCACGCATATGTTGAGGTGTTGGTAAAACCTAATGAAATGCCCTGAGACATGATAAACTTACAGAGAAAATGCCCTTCCTGCAATTTGTCAGCTGCCTTCAGTGTCGTAACATGTAGAATATCAGATGTTGGAAATCAAGCACTAGCATTTTGTAAGTAGCATCTGCATCCAGACTCTATGGAGAATGAGAATCTTCACACATCCCTATCGTCCTCTGTATGCATCACCTTCCCTCTAATCCTGAAATAGCGGCATCATGAGGAATGCTAATTTTTGTGTGTTTTGATGGAGAAGTGTTTATGGACATAATGCACCCTGGTTGTTAAACCATAGGCTTCAGGGAGGTGGTTCTGGTGTCTGAATGGCTTTGCTATCCCAGGACTTAGAGTCTGAAAGCTCTACAGATCTTAGTACTGTTGACTTACTTATTTTTGCCATATTAACTCTTGTCCAGAGGGTGCTCATGGCCTGACTCATAGGCATCCATGTGCAAACAGATTCCTGAAGGAATATGTATTCAGAAGGAAAATAAAAATGGTAATGATAAAGAAATAAAAAGTAGCACAGAAAAACTCTGAACATCATTGTTTTTAAAGAATTTTTTAATCAAAGTCCAAACATTTCAAGAATAAGAAGCCATATTAAAATTTTGCATAGAAAAATTAACTTGGATCTGTATCTAAGCCTTACGTAAGTTTTAATAATTTCTGTAGGGAGAGCAGAGGCAAACCAAGATAAAAGTTTAACTATTGATAATATATTTTGGTCATTCCAAAATAATCAGCAGAAATAGATGAATTAATTTAAGCTATTATAGATCACTGTTTTGACATAAAGGTAACCATCTGACTCATCTAGAAAGAGATGATTCACTTTCCTCAGCCTTCTGGCAAATGGCAGTTGGGGAAAAACTAGACTACTTTATGTAAGAAGAATAGCTTTAAAAATTTTTTTCGGCTATTTTCAAACTCAATACATACATGGTAACAAGTATCAGAAATAGCAGAGAGAAGGTAATAGTAAAGGTATAATTCCCATCTCTGAAGAGAACACTGTAACATTTTATTACTAGAATATTCTATACCAAAATCTCTAGAAGCAGTCTCATCTTTGAAAACCCCAAGTGAGTATATGTCATATATGATTAAATACATATATTCAGAGTCATACTTCTATTGTGCTTAGGATGTATCTTTACATACTGTGGTGATGAATTATCTTTCCTGAGAAGAAATGAAAAGGTAAAGCAAAGATTCTTTTTAAGAAGATTAAAAGGAGAAAGTTTGTTCATGTTCTCATAGTAAATTCTATGTCTTCTTCATCTGGACAATTAAAATTCTAAAGGTAAATGGGTATTTGTCAATAGAAATACAGAATTTTAAATTTTTTGAAGTGTTAGAAGCAGGGAAATAACAAAGAATAAAGGTATCTAAGGTTAAAAAAATCCTGGATTTATTAACTGAAGCAACTAGAGAGCAAAAAGGAGGGGATTAATCCTTTGAGGCTTTAAATTTTACCACAGCACCTTATGAAATCTTGGACTTTTAACTTTTTCTAGACCTTAGATCTCTCACCTAAAACTATTAATGCACGTAGCAGACATTTAAGCTCCCTTCATGCTTTTTATTATGAAAATGAATTACATTAATTTGGGGCAAATCTTGAACGCATTTTTAAAACCGTATTTTAAAAATTCTCAGTGCAGAGAAAACAATGTGAGTCATTACGACGCTGGTGAATTTTGTAAACTAGTTTATACAACATGATTCCTCCCCCCCCTTCCAATGGAACGCTTTTGATTTCACAAAATGCTATATCATCTCAAAATTTTTTTTGGCATTTCCTTTAGGAGCAGATCTTTTTTTCCCAGTAATGTGTAGGGGATGGATGAGACAGAGAGATCAGTTTCTCTCTGAATATAATCTTCAATTATGTCTTGCCTTCAGCTTAACCCTAATGAGGGAGAGGTTAACTTAGTAAGCTGGGAACTGATCTCAAAGTTGAAATTAATGTTTTAATGCATTTCAAGGTTGTAGATCTTTTTTCAGCTGGGGAAAAAAATAGATGGATTCCTGAGTTATAATGTCTTACAGCTTAACGAGGCCTCTCATCACATCCGGTGCTGTAAATGCTCAAGCCATTAGCTCAGTTTACTTCTTCCTAGCAAACTCACTCAACGATGCTTGATTTCTACCTGTTAGAAATGTTCATGTATGGGGCGCCTGGGTGGCTCAGTGGGGTAAAGCCTCTGCCTTCATCTCAGGTCATCATCTCAGGGTCTTGGGATCGAGCCCCACATCGGTCTCTCTCTTCAGCAGGGAGCCTGCTTTCTCCTCTCTCTCTCTCTCTCTCTCTCTCTCTGCCTGCTTCTCTGCCCACTTGTGATCTCTGTCTGTCAAATAAATAAATAAAATCTTTAAAAAAAAAAGAAATGTTCATGTACCTGGAATATCAACAAATAAGTAACACATATATTATAGGAACTATTTAAAGTCTCACATCCTTCTCTTACTCTACTCTACTGAAATAATTTCATCTTGTTCATATATGAAAGGAAATGAAATACACATTACCTCTAGTCTAATTTTTTTTAATATTAAAAATGTTAAAAGCACATTTAAAAGTGTTAGGTAGTAGGTACTTGCACAGGCCCAAGCACACTTCATCCAGATTAACAAGTGGAAACATTTTGCCTATTTGTTAATTTCTTTTTTTCTCTAAAAATCAAATAATACAAAATTCAATTTAAGCATTGTCATCCTTCCATCCATATTTCCTCCCTCTCAGACATACCATGATAATGAAGTTGGTTTTCTTTCCTATCTAGGTTCCTACACTTTTGCTTTATAGGTATGTATACATTATATGTGGCAATTTTGAGTGTTTTTAAAATTAACAAAAAGAATGCCATATTACATGGACATTTTTGTAACTTGCTTTTTATCCCATGTGATATTCTGGGGATGTATATATATTGATTAATGTACACATGATTCATTACTTTTAACTGCTTTATTACATTATAAAAATAGAAGATTTTTATTCCTTCCCTTATTGATATAATGTGATTTTTTTCCTGTAGTTTTTCTTGATTACATTACAATGTCCTACAGATAGGACACTATCACTCTGGTATGCGACCAGACAGTGACAAAGAGGGAAGGGAAGGAAGGGAACTAGAGATGGGGTTATTATAGAAAGTTAGGCAAGAGATAATAAGGGGTGGGATCAGGTGACAAAAGTGCTAAGAATTTGAATATATTTTAAGACAGACCTAAAAAAATGCATCGAGAGATTAGATGTTGGCTATAAATGAAAAGGAGGAGTCAAGAATGATTTGAGCTCTTTGAGTTGAGAAATAACAAGAATGGAACTGCCGTGTGCTGAGATGTTTCCAGCGTCCTAGGCACTTCAGAAAGTTGTAATATGCCAACCAACATAGGTACAGTTGTAGCTGATTAAATGTTTGCCATGGACTCAGAAAGCTTCTGAACTTTGAGTAGAGACATGAATGAGAACTCCAATGGAAGAGTCAACAGTTTCGGGAGAATTTCTATATGTGGCAATGGGATATCAACCACCTGCCCCCAAGAACTATTAGGTAAACTGGGGGTGCAGAGAAGGGGGGAGGCTTATGTATAAAATATGTTTGAAGTCACTGGAGAGCAACTGAGGGCTAGAAGGGCCAAGATTCCAAATGGTGATGACCCTATTCCTGGCACTGGTGCTTATTTCAATGTATTTTCTGCTTCCCAAGCAAATACTGATACTTTGAGAAACTGTACCAAAGTCACGAAGAGATTGGCAGGCTGAGAAGAGGATCTAACAGCTCATTACTGGAGGAATAAACATTTGGGTTTCAGGACAAAAGAAAGGGGTGTCATGAACAACTGCAGGGGTTTGGTTGGACTGTGCAGTGCCCTTCCAAAGGAAGAAAGGGTGAAATGGAAATAGAATAGCTCTCAGAAGGATTGAAACCCTTCTTTAAACCACCTTACTCTAATAGACTGAGTTGATTTGGGATTGTTAGTGCCCTTCATCAGTCCGCACAAAGTAAAGGTAAATCCTCTTTAGGAGAAGGTAATGTAATCCTAGGTTTCACATTCTCTCTCTAAATTTTAATATATAATGGACAATATTCATTTTAAAATAATAAGGGACAAGGGAAAAACAATACCTGAATGAAAGCAGAGCAAGAGACAGAAGAAACAAACACATAGGAATCCAGATAATAGATTTATCAGATGCAGACAGTGAAATGACAGGGTTTAATAGGTTTAAGAACTTACGTGATAAAATGGGGAATTTCATTAACTATTAAAAACAAGCAAATGGAAATTCTAGAACTGAGAAATCAGTAAGTGGAATTAACCTAACAACAGGAGAGTCTGAGTTGTTAACTGTGTATCCAGGTGGAAGCATAGTAAGGCCAGGTAATACCGAAACCAAAACAAAACAAAAAAACCCAAATAGAAACATAAAAGACAAAGGGGTGTGATAAAAAAATAAAAACGGCCTATTATACGTACAACTGGAGTCACAGAAGAAAGGAAAAAAGAAAACAGTATGGGGAATCATTTGGAGAGGTGATTGCAATGAATTTTCCAAAAACCAACAAAAGATCTTGAGAGATAATCTTGAAAGTTGGCACACATCAAGCAGGTTAAAAAAACAACAACAACAACACACATTTAGATGAATTATAGTAAAATCTAGGACAAATTAAAGAAAATAAAAAACAGCCAAAGAATTTTTTTTTTTAACTTCAAATGAGGAACAATAAGACCGAGGGCTGATTTTCAACCAAATTAATAAAAAAGACAACGGACTTATATCTTCAAATTGCAGGGAAAATAAAATTCACAACCTAGAATTCTATATCTAGCAAAAGTGCCTTGCTAAAAATAAATAAGGTGAAATAAAGACATTTTCAGACAAACAAACTGAATCTGTCACCAGTAGACCTGTGCAAAAGAAAATTCTTTAGGTAGAAAGGATAATAACCAAGTGAAAAAGCACCAGGTGTTGTATGCAAGTGATGAGTCACTAAATTCTACACCTGGAACTAATAACTGTATGTTAACTAGCTGGATTTTTTAAAGCTTTTATTTATTTATTTGACAGAGAGAAATCACAAGTAGGCAGAGAGGCAGGTAGAGAGAGAGGAGGACGCAGGCTCCCTGCTGAGCAGAGAGCCCGATGCAGGACTCGATCCCAGGACCCTGGGATCATGACCTGAGCCGAAGGCAGAGGCTTAACCCACTGAGCCACCCAGGCACCCAACTAACTGGAATTTAAATCAAAACTTGGAGGTAAAAAAAAAAGCCCAGAGATGCAAAGAGGAATGAAGAACACGTAGCGTTAATATGTGAGTAAAGCTAACAAATGATATAAGTGCTATATAAAACAATAATTATAGTTATTTATGAAATTTGAACTATGTATAGGAAACTGAAATGTGAAAGCCAAAAAGCAAGAGGACACTAAAAGAATTAGTGTTTTAAGGCTCTTGAAATATGTGAAAATTAGTAAAAATTCAAATTTATATTGGCCTCAATAGATCAAGAATGCACATTTTAGTCTTTAGGATCTTTATTAATACATTTGTGAAAACAAATAAAACTAATTAATTACTAGATAGAAAAGTGGAATAGCAAAAAAATAATTAACTGAACAAAGGTAAGAAAAAGTTGGGGGAGGGAACACCTAGGTAGCTTAGGTGGGGAGTCTTGATTTTGGGTGGGACTCTTGATTTCAGCTCAGGTCATGATCTCAGTGAGATCAGGCTCTGTGCTGGGCATGGAGCCTGCTTGGGATCCCCTCTCCCTCTCCAGTTACCACCCCCCCTTGTTCCCTCTTTCTCTCTCTCAAAAAAAAAAAAGTTGGGGAAGAATAAAATATGAGGAGAATAGAAAGTGGTATATAATAGATACTAACTTAAATATGTACAGAGTTAAAATAAATGTAATTAAATCAATATTACAATTAAATGGCAAAGATTTTTAGACTAGATTTACCCCTCCCCCCAAAAGCTAATTTATATGAGACACAAATCGAAATTACCAGGCTGCACCAAAGTTAAAAATAAAGGACAAAAATACACACAATATAAATAAAAATCCAAAAGAATCTAGTATAGCTATGCTGATATCAGACTAAGTAGTCTGTAAGCCCAAAACGATTACTGGAGATAGAGAGGCACTTTATAATAATTATTATTATTACATTAGGAATTATAATCCGGGGTGCCTGGGTGGCTCAGTAGGTTAAAGCCTCTGCCTTCGGCTCGGTTCCCAGGGTCCTGGGATCGAGCCCCATCCCGGGCTCTCTGCTCAGCGGGGAACCTGCTTCCCTTCCTCTCTCTCTGCCTGCCTCTCTGCCTACTTGTGATCTCTGTCAAATAAATAAATAAAATCTTTTTAAAAAATTATAATCCAATAGGAACATTTGAAAATTTGTAATTTATATACACTAATTGCATAGTCTGAAAATATATAAAGCAAAACTAAAGTTTTCAAAAGAAACAAAGGCACTATCTATTTAATTGGGGGTTTCTAATCTTGAATAGATGTTGAATTTTGTCAAATGCTTCTAAATTTTATCACAATGATAATATTTTTTCTTGATCCTGTGTTTATGATAAATTATGTTGTTTTATGATTATTTGAAGAAACGTGCATTCCTGGGATAAGCCCAGTCTAGTTCCAAACTCATGTTATGGTACCATTTGGGGGGTTTTGTTTTTGTTTTTACCTATTTGCCAGATGAGATTTGCTAATCTCTTATTAAGGATTTTTAAACTGTATTCATGGGAGTCTATAATTTTATTTCTTCTTCTACTGAATTAGGTTTTATTAATAAGGCTTTGCTAATCTCATAAAATGAGTTGGAAGTGATTATCTCATAAAAATTTGTGTACAATTGGTACTATTTATTCCTTAAATGAATTCATCTTAAAAGAATTTGCCTGTGAAACTATCTGAGCAAGGAGGTTTATTTTCTTCACTTTTTGTGGCCTCATTTTTTTTTCATAAAAATTCAATTTATTTAATGCCTACTTCAAATTTGCTACTTCCTTTGTGCTGGTTTTGTTAAACAGTATTTTTCATCTAAGTTTTAAAATGTATTAGCATAAAACTGTGTGCTTCTTATGTCTGCGGTATCTATAATAACATTCTCTCTTTTATTCTTGCTATTAGAAATTTATGTTTTTTCTCTCATCTTCCTCATCCGTCTTGTTAGATGTTTATTATTTTACTTATATTTTTCAAACCCCCAGTTTTTGTTTTATTATTTTATTCTATTGTTTTGCATTTCATTGATTCCAGCTCTGTTCTATAAGATTTCCTTCCTTCTGCTTACTTTTAGATTGGTAATCTTTTTCTAGCATCTTAACCTTAAAACTAGACCTTGGAGCGAAACCAACCTTCATTTCTACTAGAAGCATTTAAAGATGTTAAGTATTCTTCTGCACTCTTCTTAACCTGCTTTTGACACATTTTGATACAGTGTATTTTCATCATCATTCAGCTCAAAACATTTTCCAAATTCACTTGTAATTTCTTTATTAACTCATGCATTATTTAGAAGTATGCTATTTGTATTCCAATATTTGAAGACTTTTTTTTACATATTTCTTGATTATTGATTTCTTTTTTAAAAAAATTAAAGTATAATCAACAGTGCTAATTTCAGGTGTACAATATAATGATCAACCAGTTCTATACATTAGTCAGTGCTCATCAAGAAAAGTATACTCTTAATCTCCTTTATCTATTTCACCCACCCACCCACCCACTTTTTCTCTGGCAACCAATCTGTTCTCTGTATTTAAGAGTCTGGCTTTCTTGTTTGCTTGATTCTTTGTTCATTTGTTTTGTTTCCTATTTTCCACATATGAGTGAAGTCATATGGTGTTTGTCTGTCTCTGTTTGACTTACTTCACTTTGCATCATACCCTCCAGGTCCATCCATGTTGTTGCAAAAGTCAAGATCTCATTCTTTGTTATGGCTGAGTAATATTCCACTGTGTGTGTGCGCACATGTGTGCATGTGCCAAGTCTTCTCTATCCATTCATCTAAAGGTGGACCTTGGGTTGGTTCCATATCTTATCTATTGTAAATAATACTGCAGTAAACAAAGGAGTGAATATATCTTTTCAAATTAATATCTTTGTTTTCTCTGAGTAATACCCAGTAATGGAATTAGTGAAACTATGGTAATTTTATTGTTAACTTTTAGGACATTCTGGACTGTTTTCCACTGTGGTTGCACCAAGCTGATTCCAGTATTCCAGTATCCAACCAAATATTGGATATTCCAGTATCCAACCAAAAAACTCTTAACACATAGACAGTAATTTCTTTGACCTTGGCTGTAGAAAAACTTTCCTAGAATATGTCTTCTCCGGCAAGGGGAAAAAAAAAAGAAAATTAAACTATTGAGACTACACCAAAATAAAAAGTTTTTACACAGTGAGGGACCCCATCAACAAAATGACAGGTAAACCTACTGTAGAGGAGAAAATATTTGCAAATAATGTATCCAATAAGGATATAATATTCATAATTTCTTTCTTACTGAATTTCCTTGCAATTGAATAACATTATCTGTAAACATAAAATCTCTGGAAATTTATTGTGATTTGTGTTGCGATCCATCATATGGTCTAAATCAGTGAACATTTAATCTGCATCTAAAATGATGTGCATTCTGCAGTTGCCTAGTTTATATTTGAGAAATTTCATTTACCTCAAGGTGATTAATAAATGTGATTCAGAACTTCTGTATACTTACTGATTTGTCATCTCATTCTACAAATTATTGAAGTAAGAGTACTTAAATCCTAACATCTGATTATGGGGTTATTTCTCAATTTTTGCTTCATGTGTTTCGTAGCAAAATAACTAGTTATTAGTCATTTCCATATTTACTATTATTATTGTAACAAATTATTGTGTTATTGTTATCTCCTTATATTATTCTTTAACTTAAAATAATATTTTTATTATTTAACAGACTCTTCAGTTTTCTTACGCTTGTTTTTTGCATACTATAACTTTTCTATTTAATCTAGCTGTGACATATTTGAAATGAATTTCTTTTAAAAATTATATAGCCAAATCTTGTACTTTTCTTTAAATTTCATTTTAAAAAAGAACATTCTGCCTTGTAATGGTGATTTTTAGTCTGTGTATACTTATTAACTATTGACATACTTGGTCTAAATCTACCAACTAATTATTTTCCTAATATCTTTTTAAACGCACCATTTTCCATTGTTTTTTACTGGTTGCTTAGTTGTTATAATCCTTGTGATATCACCACTTACCTTGACACTTGGATTTGAAATTCCATCATTTCACATAAAAAATAAGATTCTTCAACTATAATACCATTTACCCTTCTCTTTTATCTTGTTATCATATACGTTATATTTAAATATGTTATCAACCTACCATACAGTGTTAGATTTCTGCTTAAATGTTCTTATGTGCTACAGAAATTAAGAGAAGAAAAAAAATGTAGTCTCTTTTATTAACCCACATACTTACTATTTTTGGTGTTTTTCATTCTTTTCCATAGCTCAGACTTCATCTTGTGTCATATCCCTCCAGTCTGAAGAGAACTAACTCCTTTTAACATTTCTTACATTGTATGAATCAATATGTTCTTCCATTTTTCATTCACATCCAGAAGTTATTATTTCCCTTTATTTTTGTGGGATAATTTCACTGGGTTTAGAATTTCTGGCTAACATTTTTTACAACATATAAAGATGTTGGCCCTTTGATTTCTGTCTTGCATTTTTTTTCTGCCATTGGTTTCCTGTAAGTATTTGAGACAATTTCTTTATCTTTGAGTTTTAGCAATTTTACTAGGATATATGTAGGTATAGTTTTGTTTCCATTTATCTTCCTTTCAGTTTATCTCAACATTGTTTGTTTGAGAAATTTTTATAGATATATTTTCAAAAATAATTTTTGCCATGTATTTTCTATTGTCCTGGAATTTTAAATACACATATACTATATGTTGTCTAATAGGTCATTGAAGCTCTGTCTTTTAAAATATCTTCTTTTCCTTTTTTTATTAGTGGTTTTCATTTCAGCTTTGTTAAGATAAAACTGACATAGAATATTTTAAAAGCTTAAGGTGTATAAAATAATGATTTCATATATGTATATATTGCAAAACAATTAGAATAATAAATTTACCATCACCTCACATAATTATAGTTTTTTCCCTTGTGCTAAGAACTTTTAAGATCCACTCTCTTAGCAAACTTCAAATATACACTACATTGTTGTAAATTATAGTCAACATGTTGTATATTGCATTCCCAGAACTTACTTAGTAACTGGAAACTTTTAATATTTGACCACCATTCATTTCCTCTAACCCACACTCCCTGTCTCTGGCAACCACAAATCTGTTCTTTTTCTGAGTTCAAGCTTTTTGTTTTTGTTTTTTAGGTTTTACATATAAGTAAGATCATTATATTACCTGTCTTTCTCTCATTTTGCTTTTCTTTAGATACTTTCCTTCAGTATAAATTATGTGACCTAAAACTTTACTGAATTTCAATTTCACTACTCTCTTCAATCTGTTGTTGTCTATCTAGTGAATTTTTTATTTTAGATATTATAATTTTCAGGTTGGGAATATCTTTTTTCTTTTTTTTTTAAGTTTTCAGGATTTTACTGAGAGTCCCCTTATGTGCCATAATTATGAAATATGTTTTTCATGTTTCAAACATATTTTTAGAAGATGCAAAGAAGCTTTCCTCTAATCCAACACTTGTTTCATCTGGGGTCTATTTCTACCAACTATATATTTCTCTTAACTTAAGCTACTTTTGTCTGCTTATTTGCAATCCTAGAAAATTTTATCATATGCTGAATATGGTAGCTAATATGTTATAGAGACTTTGGATTCTGTTTTCTTCCTTTTAAGAATGCCGATTTTTCAATAAGAGAAGAGAGAAGAACCACATGGTCCTCTCAATTGATGCAGAAAAAGCATTTGACAAAATCCAGCATCCGTTCCTGATTAAAACACTTCAAAGTATAGGGAGAGAGGGAACATTCCTGAACTTCATAAAATCTATCTATGAAAGACCCACAGCAAATATAATCCTCAATGGGAAGAAGCTCACAGTCAGGAACACGACAAGGATGCCCACTCTCACCACTCTTGTTCAACATAGTATTAGAAGTCCTAGCAACAGCAATCAGACAACAAAGAGAAATAAAAGGTATCCAAATTGGCAAGGAAGAAGTCAAACTCTCTCTCTTCACAGATGACATGATACTTTATATGGAAAACCCAAAAGACTCCACCCCCAAACTACTAGAAC
>PISX010013087.1:31655-58214 GCA_004024625.1 Mellivora capensis | reverse complement strand
CCCCCAGCAACCCTCAGTTTGTTTTGTGAGATTAAGAGTCACTTATGGTTTGTCTCCCTCCCAATCCCATCTTGTTTCTTTTCTTCTTTTTCTGCCCCCCTAGTCCCCCATGTTGCATCTCCACTTCCTCATATCAGGGATATCATATGTTAGTTGTCTTTCTCTGATTGACTTATTTCACTAAGCATGATACCCTCTAGTTCCATCCACGTCGTTGCGAATGGCAAGATTTCATTTCTTTTGATGGCTGCATAGTATTTCATTGTGTATATATACCACATCTTCTTTATCCATTCATCTGTTGATGGACATCTAGGCTCTTTCCATAGTTTGGCTATTGTAGACATTGCTGCTATAAACATTCGGGTGCACGTGCCCCTTTGGCAGTTTCTTATAAAGTCAAATGTGTTCATACCGTATGACTCCTAACAAAGGAAATTAATGATGAGAAATCCAGTTATGTTTCAAAAAAATCCAATGTAACTTCATACTCATTCTGAACTGGAAATCACCCAAATAACCTGTAATTCATGAACAGATAAACAAATTGTATCCTATCTCTATAATGGAATGCAACTCAGCAGGAAAAACAAACAGACATAACAACATGTGATAGACACAACAACATGAACAAATCTCAGATATGTCTTCCTGAGTGACAGAAGCCAGACTTAAAAGGTTATAGGACATAGGATACCATTTCTGTGATATCCTAGAAAAGACAAAAGTGCCGGAACAGAAAGCAGATTGGTAGTTTCCAGGGACTGTGAGTGAAAGGATGGGTTATGCTGAAAAGGAACAGTGAGAGGGAATCTTGGGGAGTAATGAAACTTGTTTTGTGTGCATTTGTCAAAACTTACAGAACCATGAAAGGGTTATTTTGTTGACAAAAATGCATTTGAAGAGTGAAAGATTAGATTACAGGGAGTGAAAATTAATCATGGTGCTAATTCAAAAGGAATTGTGGTAGTCAAGGCAAGAAATGGACCATGAACTGGGGTTGTGGAGATGGAAAGCAGTGAGCAGTGTGTGTTTTATATAAAGTTTAACTGAAAGGCTCTGTAATGACTGTAAGTGTTGGATTGAGGGAGAATAATCATGTAACAATTAACTCCCAGTTTGGGACTGGATCAGCAAGTTGAATCTTAAGGAGATTTACTGAGACTAAAACAAACATTTTGGAAAAGAGTTTGATGAAGGAGTTTAGGAGTTATACTTTGGAGGCACTCATTATTAAATATCTTATTATTTAATTATATTTATAATTAAAAATATTTTATTTTTTAAATATAATTAAAATATATAAATATACAAAATATTTCTATATTTATATATAAGATATATAAATAAAATATATAATAATAAATATATATAAATAAAATATATAATAAATTATATTTTATTGATTAAAAATATCTTTGTGAATGGGTTCAACTGGGGTGGTGAAACCCATTCACAAAGATTTTCCCAGTTTCTTAACATGTTGCATACATATAAATCTTCCATCAATCCTTTATCTGGGGGCTCCTGGATAGCTCAGTCATTGGACATCTGCCCTCAGCTCAGGACATGATCCAGGGTCCTGGGATGGAGCCCCACATCGGGCTTCCTGCTCAAGCCACTTCTCCCTCCCTTTCCCATTACCCTTGGTTGTATTCCTTCTCTCGCTGCCTCTCTCTCTGTCAAATAAATAAAATCTTTTAAAAAATCCTTTATCTGAATTTCCTTTTCATTTTCCTCACAAATTACACAGAGTATGTTCTACATATTATATTGTTGACTTTCTGTCCATCCCTCATCCCTTTCTGAAAACCATTCCAAACTCTTACGAACAATAGTGGTTCTCAACATTATAAAAACATCATTCTTAGACATTCTGTATGAACCTTATCCAACCCATGAATTCACAGGCATTTCTGAGAGTCTTCTATTTGCCTAGAACCATGTTCCTCTGTAACTGCTGAGACAGGACATTTGTTCCAAAGGAGCTCCTAGTGGTTGGAAAGTTAGCGCACACACACACACATACACACACTACCGCCCCCAACACACACACTATTAAGGATTAAAGGACAGTCCAGTTAAACAGGAGGTTCTGAGATTTAAGATTTAAGGCTCTGAGATTTAAATATGGTTTACTTAGCTCATGAGAAGCACAAGCTTCATGCGGGAGATATGCCATGACTGGAGCCTGGAAAAATAGGAATGTACTGTCCACACTGAGTCTAGGAGTATGCCAGAATCTTCTTTCCATTGCCAAAATTTGTGTTTATTTATGCTGAAGAGAAAACAATTGAACCAATGTTTATACAATACTTTGTGGACTGTAATGTGCCGTATAATTGTCAGTTCTACCATTATGGTTATTAATGTGTGCATTATTATCCCCTCAATCCATGCACCCTGGCTGTTAAACCTGGGTTTTAAAACCAATGTGTGTAACAGAATAGTGTTTGCTGAGACTGAAATAAAAAGCCACAATGATGTAAATCTGACACATTTTTAGTGTTATGCTGTGTCTAATTGTTATTGTCCACATGGTAATTCAGAAGCAGGGCAAGGGAATGGGAAAAAAAGATCTGGCCCAGGACTAGGCAGGTTTGTGTTCTGAATTTATCCCTTCCATTAATTACCTCTGTGACAACAGGCAGGGCTCTTTCTCTCTGGGGTCCTCAGATTTACTACCCATAGAGTGAAGGAACAAGAGAATATGTTCTCCCCAGTTCCTTTTGCATATAACCGTGCATGGATTGTATGAGAGCACTGATGAAAGCATGTCAGTTAGAACTTACTAAATACATTTTAGGAGGGCATGATTGAGCCAAAGGATAAAGTCAGCGGGGGCAGTCCTCATGGACTTGAGTAATGTCAGTTGTGAGAAGCACCCAGCACAGCTGGCCCCAATCATGAGGCTGCCCAGTGCTGGAGGGATGAGAGATGTTGTGTTAACCTCTGGTCCTGAGTGATGTTAAGTTACTGAGGAAAAGAAAATGTTACATGGATTGGTTGGACTCAAGCTGTTACATTTGATGGTTATGAATCTCAAGACCTCCCACTGAGCAAGAGCATTTCTAAGAGAAGTAAATTCTATCAATAATAATAACAACAATAATGAAAATAGCATCACAGTTATTATAATAATAGCTGGATTTATTGTGTGTTTTTCTTGTTGAGTAGTCAGACACAATTACAAGCAGTTTGTGTATAAACTCGTATCATCTTCACAACACTATAAAATAGATATCCTAATTACCTGACCTTCACAGGTAAGGAAACTGACCCAGAAAAGTTAAGTTATATCTTACAGTAGTAACACCTTAGTAGGAGGCAGGACTAGAATTCGAATTCAAACACCTTTTCATACAGACAGTTATAAGCAAACATAGAACATATGCACCAGTAAAATCAATGGGCTGTCTACTCTTTACCCAAATCCAAGCTTTTTTTTTTCTTTTTAAAAGTTTAGATTTTATGTATATAACATTTTGCAGCAAAACATACTCTCTTTCTGGTGTGTCACTTGACCAAACTCAACTTCTCCTTTGGGATTGTGCAGAGGGTCAGCAGCATGTGAAGAGGGACAGCCTCCTTCAGCAGAGTGAGCCGTCCTCCCTGCCACTACACGGGTTTGAATTCACTTTTCTGGTCCGCTAATTGCATTGGATGTTTATGCCTGTGGATCTGGTCTATGTCTCAGGCTCGGGGATGGTGTTTTATATGCTTGTGTAGACCCAGTCTCTTCTGCTATTTCTGGAATTGAGTAAGTATTTGTAAGTGTTTGATGAAGGAATGCATGTGTAAATGAGTGAATCAGTAGA
The DNA here is from genome assembly GCA_004024625.1 of Mellivora capensis. NCBI lineage: Eukaryota > Metazoa > Chordata > Mammalia > Carnivora > Mustelidae > Mellivora > Mellivora capensis. The sequence goes on along the minus strand of PISX010013087.1, from coordinate 54,396 downwards.
AAAATGCATTGTCCCAAAAGATCCTCCTGACAGCCCAGTGAGCTAAGTAGAGCACCATTCCTAGTCTCCACTTTCCAGAAAACAAAATGAGGCTCAGAGAAATAAAATGTGCTCTCCAAGATCCCCCTGTAACTGAACTAACCTGACTTCACTCCTTGGCAAGTTACAGACAGAGACTCTACCAGGTAGAGTTGTTTCAGAAAGGAAAGCTTATTTACAACAAATAAGGAGATGATGGGTAATAACTTCTAAAGCTGTGACTCTCCAAAAATGGGTTTCTTTTATTTAGGGTTAGGATGAATATTCAGAAAGAGGAGTTTTGTCATCAAATATAGAGGTGGGCATAAGTTTGTGCAGGTGTACTTAGAAAACATACCCCTACAGGCATCCTATGTTTTGTTAGTGAAGCTTGTGCTCCTCCTACGGCAGAGTCTCTTTAACATTGTCAGGAAGCAGAGGAACTGTCAGACAAGGGGGAGGGGTTCTGGGCATACTCCAAGAACTGGGTATAAACTGGATGGGGACTTCGGCTCCATGTTTAGGGTAAGGAAGGCAGGACCGTGCTTACTTTGAACAGTACTGAGAGTTTTACCATTGCTAATGTCTCTGATATGATTAGACTAATGTCCTAGTCTGGTAGTGACTATGAGTTTTTACATTCCTTTGCTTCCTTAAAATCTTTTTTGCATTTCTTCGTAATTTTGACACTTCATAGGAAGTTCTGCAAAAATATGCTAGAGCAAGTGAAACTAGAAAAGCATAGATAATGGAAAAAAGAGGGGGGTTCTTTCTTTGCCAGTTGGTCCATAACTCTTTCTACTTACACCTCCAGTTGTCAAAAACACAAGCCAGGCTAGAAGCCCAAATATCTTGACTCCTGGCCCTGATGCTCTGTCCAGCCTGGTGCCCTGTTCAGCCTTGTTCAGCTGACCCTAACTGGGAACTACATGAAGATATGAGACCTGGGGGTGCCCACAGGGTGGGAATGATGACCACAAACTCCCACACAGAAGGGTGTTCTTTTGCCTTGCATTCTTAGCACACCAAATGGGGAGACATAAAGAGTGACTGGAATACCAGCTTGGAGTTTCTGCCATTCATTCACTCACTCACTCACTTACTCACTCATTCATTCAATAAGAATTCTTTTTTTTTTTTTGAGTGTCAACTGACTGAATTTCAGCTACTGTTCTGTATTTAGACTCTATCAGTGGGAAAATAGACAGCCATTGCTCTCATGCAGCTCATGTTTCTGTAGGGGACATAAAATAAGTATATATATAAATATATATATACGTATATATAAGTATATGTATATAAGTATATATATATGAATATATAGGAAAATAAGTGTATATATATACATATATATGTATATATAATTTATTTTCCTATCTTTGCCCTTCTAAGCTTTTCTGGAGATGAAAGGCCTTGAGTTCCTAAAACTGTATTTCCCAGACTCCTTTGCAGTGGGGCCCCTGTAGCACTGATCCATGAGAGGTATTTTCACAGATCTGAATTGGAGGAGAAGGAAAATCCCATAGTCACCTGTGGAGGTTGAGGTAGACAACTGAGCAGAAGCCATGGTGGAGTGAGTAGCAGCCACCAGGCTAACACTTGTGCATCCACATTCTTAAGGTTTTTTAACAGCTGGAGCCTCTTTCCCTAATGTCATTTTGGGCTTTGTCTGATCTTAGATCTTCTAGATCTTTTAATTTTATATACAAACATTGATTTTATATACAAACATTTCCTCTATTGAAAATTTCCCTCTTAAAAAACCTAGAGTGTTCTCTGCTTCCAAATTGAGTTATGATGTCAAGTAGTGATAAATTTGGTGGAACATGGAGCAGAGTAAGTGGGAAGAGAGTGGGCGCTCTTCCCGATATCAGGGAAGGCTTCTCGGAGAGAACTGAATGAAGAGGCCATGCTGACACCTGAGGGAAGTGATTCCAATCCTAGGGAAAGGCAAGGACAAAGGACAAATGCTCAATACATAGTTGCTGTCTTCATAGAAAAACCTGAAGGCCAGTATGACTGTAGGATGTGTGAAAAGGAGTAATGGATAGGAGAGGGGATCAACAAGAGAGGCAGGGCTCAGTTCAGGGAGAAAGCTGAGGGCCAGAAAAGTTGGATTGTACCACCGAAATATTGAGAAGGAGAGTGATATGATGTAACACGATAGGGTACCCCATCCCATCATCAGAGCCCATGCTAAGTTATCAGCTGGGCTCTCATATTAATAATTTTTATGTGTGTGAAATTATAGAATTCACAGAGAGATTTCATATTGTTTTCCTATCAGATCATCACATTAACCCTGAGATGTTATTATAGTTTTACCAACTAACAATCTGAAATGTAGGGAATCTGAATAGGACCGAAGCCTGAAGTAAAGCAGGTAGTATCCACTGACTGATAAATGGATAAAGAATATTATATATGTGTGTATATGCATATATACACACACATATACACACACTGACACATGTACATATAATGGAATATTATCCAACCATAAAAAAGAATGAACTCTTGTCATTTGCAATGACATGGATGGAGTTAGAGGGTATTATGCTAAGTGAAATAAGTCTGCCAGAGAAAGACAAATGCCATGTGATTTTACTCATATGTGGGCTTTAAGAAACAAAACAAATGGGCAAAGGAAAATAAAAGAAAAGAGAGAGAGACAAAATAAGAAACATATTCTTAACTGTAGAGAACAATCTAACGGTTACTGTGGGGGATGGGGGAAATAGGTGATGAGGATTAAGGAGTGCACCATCCTGATGAGGAGCAGATGTTGTGTGGGAGTGTTGAATCACTATATTATATACCGGAAACTAATATGACACTATATATTAACTATCTGGAATTTAAATAAAAACTTGGGGAAAAACAGAAGGAACAATTGAACATCTATATTATTTTGAATATCTTGAATATCTATAGTAAGAGTATTTTGAACCTCAAATTGCTTCTTTGACTGTTCTGTAGAGAGCTATCATGTCTATTCTCACCCCAGTGGAAATTTGGCTTTTTTCTTCCCCCTCTGGAGCACTTTCTAAAGTACAGGATACCAGGCGCACACCCTAATAATAACCCTCATACTAACCCTAAACATAATATGTCTCTTAACCCCTATCCCTTAACCCCTAAACCTAACCTTCTGGAGAGTTCTCTGAGCTACAGGATATCAGGCACATACCTTCACACTAATCCTCACCCTAACCCTGGCCATAATCCTGACCCAAACCCTAGATCTGAGAAGAAAAAAAAAGTGGTATACACACATGCGCACACCCACGTGTGCATGCACACACACACACACACACACACACACTGGAATATTACTCAGCCATAAAAATGATCGAAACTTTATCATTTGCAATGACATGGGTGGAGCTAGAGAGTAAATACTCTGTTAAGCGAAATAAGTCAGTCTGAGAAAGACAAAGACCATATGACTTCACTTATAGGTAGAATTTAGGAAATAAAACAAATGGGCAAAAGGAAAAAATAAAAGAGATAGAGGCAAACCAAGAAACAGAGTCTTAACTATAGAGAAAGAACTGATGGTTATGGTTGGGGGAGGGGGGCTATGGTAGGGAGAATGAGTGAAATAGGTGATGGGGATTAAGGAGTGCACTTGCTATGAGGACCACTGGGTATTTGGAAGTTTGGAATGATTATATTATACACCTGAAAATAATATACTGTTTGTCAACTAGCTGGAATTTACTTAAAAACTAAAAACAAAATAGGTAGGAAGTGACAAACTCAAGAATCAAATCTAGATCTCTCAATTTAAAGTTCAGGGTGCCCTCTGCTAAACCAGAGATGGCTTTGTGACTTAAGTATTGAACTGGCCTTGAAATGACCTTTCTTCACAGTGTCTAAGATTTAGAGTTAATATTTACAGACCATTTACACTTCATAAAGTGTTGGGAAGTGTTGGACCCATGGTGGGGGTTGGGTGGGATGCTTCTAGAGTCCCAGGAGCTAAGGTGTTTTTAGGTTTAGGATGCTTGTCAAATGTTGTGAATTCAAAACAATGGGACGTCATCAAAGTGCAAATTTCCATGTCACAGGGCTAGAGTGTCTAAATTCTGCTTTTGTATCTGGTTCTCAGCTGTCAGGTGGGGTCAGGGCTGCTGGCCCAGAGCCCACACTTGAGTAGCCAGATGCTATAGACCAATGCTGAGTTAATTTTTCAATCAAAAAATAGTTTTGAGTTTCCATTCCATGCTTGGGTCTGCGAGAACAGGCATATAGCAACTGCTAAGGCCGACAGTATACACAGAAAAGTTTCAAAAGCAGACTGATTTCTATCTATTAACATAAACCAGGTATGAACTAATTTTAAAACCTTTTGCTTTTACTGTCAAAATATCTAGTTTTGGACTCTCTTAAACATGTTTGTGAGGAATGTCTCTGAGTTAAAACTCAATGTATTTGCTTGGACATTTTACAATACTGAGGATTGCGAGTTTACTAATTGACTATAGCTCATTAGAGAGTTAATTTTTTTTACTTATTTAATAATTTTTTGGGAATAAGAAATCAATTACTTATGAAGAATTTTAATACCATATGTATATATACATATATACGTGTTTGTGTGGTGTGTGTGTGTGTTGTATTATATATTTTTTTTCATTATAACCAAAGAATGATCTTAGATTAGGAACTATATAACTTTACTTTAATAGCTCTCAAATATAAAATATGGCCATTTTACTGAATTATTGAATACACTTAATTGCAGGTTGTATACTGTGAACTATTGATCCAATAATAATTCATGTGGACTATTAAAAAGAAATGATTCATTTTTTTATTTTACCATTTGAAACAATGCTTATATATCATTTACAATTCAAGAGTTAGGAACAAAAGATTTTTTAGTGCGATACAATCTTTCTAATGCAGGACAAGCCTTTGTGGGAATTCAACATAACATGATATAATCAAAAATTAAATAACTTTAAATTTCAGTAGGGGAAAAAAGATACCCTTTGCCTTCAGTTAAATATTTTAATTGAGGGACTATTCACCAGGAGTTATAAACCTTCCCAATGTAACTGAAATATTTAATATGAAATATAAAATATTTTAAGAGTTCTGCAGAGTTCTCAAAAATTAATTGAAGGGGTGTTCTTTCTTTTCTCCTGTTACTTTTTTTTTTCTTTTTGGGTTCCTAGAAAAGAATTTCTTCCTTAGTTCAAGTTTCCTTTCATATTAAGAACAAAGGAATTGGGTCACCCAAGAGTTTCAGCAAAGGGTGTTTAGAGTTCATCACTTAGCTAGTGGTTAAAAGACAGTTTAATCCAGTATTTTGCAGGCATGGTGTCTTACTCTGGTTTTTATGCACCCTCCTTTGAGTGGTAGTTTCTTAAGTACATCTTCATGCTTTACTGTTGAGCATCTATCTTTTACTCTGCCAGATCACCTGATATATTATCACTAATCAAGTCCATACTATGTGCAATTCAGATGCCTGCCCAGGTCTTATGTGCACGATCTCATTTAAATGCTTCTGTCATTAGCCCCATTGTATAAGTCGGGAAAATGGAAAGCAAAGAAAATCAGTCGAACTTCCAAGTATGTGAATTCAGTAAAGGACCAAGCTCAGAGTCACAAAGCAGCCCTGGGTTTTGCTAACTACTCTCTTGCTATCCTACCATCATTGTCCTTGAACCCTTGTGTGGCTGCATTTCTCAGCAAGACTGCTGTGGCACACAGACCTTTAGCAAGGGCAGGAGACTGTTCCCTGTGGAGGGAGCAGCTGATGAAGAGCTTCAAGTGCAGAGGGCTGTGTTCATGGAACACTAGGATCTGGGGAATGGGGAAGAGGTGGCAGAAGGCAGAAACTGCATAGCAGAGAAAAGGAATTTAAATGCAAACATGGGAAGAATATGAGGCATTTCCACAAGTTAACCTTAGGATCATAATTATGGCTGCATATACATGTTAGAAAGTAATGTGAAGGACAGGTGGGTAGGAATAAATAGCAAAAACAAACAACTCTAATGAATAGTCCAGATGACAGATGATTAGGACATTCATTCAAACTCTCCACACACTTTACTGTTCATATAAAGTCCCTGGGGATGTTGTTAAAATGTAGAATATGATTCAGTAGTTCTGGGATGAGGACTCAAATTTTGCATTTCTTACAAGCTTCTAGGTGGCACAGGATGTCCCTTCTCCATGGAACAAGTTCAAATAGCATTAAGTAGCAAGAATGAGAACAGTGGTTCTCAAAGGTTGATTCCTGGAGCAACAGTATCAACATCATCCAAGAATCAGAATCACAGGTGCTCTGACCCTTCCCCCTACTAATTACTCAGAATGTCTGGGGGTGGACTCAGGCATCAGTATTAAGTATAAACATCCCAGGTGACTCTAATGTGCATTTTGAGAATCAGCCTGTTGACAGAAAACAGAGGAAGTGGGGATGGAGGAAACAATGACACTTGAAACATATTTAGGATGTAAAATCAACAGGGGTCAGTGAAAGAGTAAAGCTTTTTTTAGATTCTGCTTACGCTAAAAGGGTTCATAGGATGACCTAATTTTATCCTCAAGCCTGTAATTTTTCCCTCAAAAATGAAAGTTTTTATAATCTTTCTCCTGAAAGCATAGGTCATGCTTGGAAAAACCTAACATCTTCTGTCAGGCAATTAAGCAATTTGGACGCTTGCTTTAATTAAAACTTGTGCCTAAACAAAAACCCATTGCATAAAAGAGCTTTTTAATGGGACGCGAGAATTGCTGGAAAAATGCAGGGTGGTAATATGGATTAAGAATGATGGAGATGATGATTTCCTAAACAAACAGAATTACTTCCAACGTTTATTGTAAACCACCCATGAAATATCTGGCAATCTAAATGGAAAGGGAATGTTCTTGCTGCTTTATATAACACAGTATTTCATGTTAGTGAATGAACTTTAATTAGAACATCACTGGTGTCAAATTAGTAATAAATGTTTAAGAAAAACTGAGATAGTGAAACTATGGGAACACTGCCACTAATGTAAAATCTGCTGTAAATTGCAAGGAATTTACATTTTCCATTAGCACACAGCTATGAGCATAAAAATGATAAAAGGTTACATACAGTTTAGGATGTTCTTTAACATGGTTAAAATTATTGCGAAGAAATGGTGTCTGTAGCACCTACAGTTTCTGGAGCTTACAAATTCATGGGTTCCAGTTTCTGCTTCTTTCCTTTTGAGTTGTGTCACGATGGAAAACCTGGTGACCTTAAACCTGGCTTATCTTCTTTGTGAAATAAGACTAAGGGTTGCTGTTCTGGCAGCACAGATCTTGTGTGGCATGGGAGATGGCAATGTGACTTCATGGAAAAACCATGGACTTTGATATCAAAGAACTTCAGCTCCAGAGTTCCTTGTGTGGTACCACAAAACTGGTGTTGCTGAATAGTTGTCATGAGAATCATATGAGATAATGCAAATAGCAATGGCCACAGTCGCCAAACTGTGAGAAGAAGCAAGATGCCCTTAAACAGACAAATGCATAAAGAAGTTATGATCCATATACACAATGCAATATTATGCCTCAATCAGAAAGGATGAATACCTAACTTTTGTATCAACATGAACAGGATTGGAAGAGATTATGCTGAATGAAATAAGTCAAGCAGAGAGAGTCAATTATCATATGGTTTCACTTACTTGTGGAACAGAAGGAATAACACAGAGGACATTGGGAGATGGAGAGGAGAAATGAGTTGGGGGAAATCAGAGGAGGAAACAAACCATGAAAGACTGTGGACTCTGATAAACAAACAGGGTTTTGGAGAGGGGCCATGGGGGTTTGGTGAGCCTGGTGGTAGATATTAAGGAGGGCATGTATTGCATGAAGCACTGGGTGTGGTGCATAAACAATGAATTTTGGGACACTGAAAAAAATAAAATTAAAAAAAGAAATAATGCAAATACAAATCATGGCATGTAGAAGGTATCTAATAGTAGCAACCAGCACCATTACCAATGAACATGAAGATATTTGGTATACTCTGCAGACATCAGGGGTCACTTTAATTTGTTATTACTTGTGTCCTACTTGCCTCCTTCAAGCACTTCAATTGACAGTATGGACACAGCCATAATTAAAACCCTATTAAAATTAATAATTAAAAATTAAAACTAATAATTAAAACTATCTTCCTATAATATGGAAGGCTTCAGAGAGATAGGTAATTTCTATAAAAGTCTGTGTTGGTAAATTAAAGATGGTCACACATTATTTGACATTCTTTTTACCAAAATATGGGCTCTATCCCCTTCTCCTTGAATCTAGGCTGGCCCATGAATGTTTGACGATTGGAGCCCAGGGAAAGTGATGCTTGGCAGGTTCCAGGTTCCACAACTAGGCTTTAAGAAGACTGGAAGCTTCTGTATTGGTTTCTGGGAGTCTTGAGTCCACCCCCCCATTACCTTGCAGAAGGGAGCACATGGAAAGATGTTGAATGGAGAGGGATGTGGGCACAGAGAAGCCAGACCTACCAGCTGCCCTGTCTAAGGCACCAGAGTGGCACCAGAGTGAAGCATCACTTGAAAAACACAGAATGACCCAACTGATGTCCCATAGAGCAGAACTGCCCTGACTGAGTTCCTGATCTGCAAAAGCATGCAATGTAAGAAAATGCATATTCTTTTAAGTCAGGAAGCTTTGGGTCATTTGTTTGGCAGCAACAGGTAACAGAAACACTTGTCTCCTCAAGCCCATGTTTCCTGCAGAAGCTCTTTGCTTCCTGTGTTTGCCAGGATAACCTGTTGATCTCTCTGGCATTAGTATCTTCCAATGTTCTACAGTGGGAATTGCTCATACAGACATCTTGATTGTATGAAGGATCTTTGCTTGAGGAAGTCAAAATATTAACAAGTAGATGAATCTTTGATGGCTGAAGATTTAAAATTTTTACCTGTTTAAAATGCTGACCATCTTCTTGTCTTTCAACCCGGAATTTTTCAGATTGCTTATGACAATTCTCCTTTTGCATATGCTATTTTCACTGCCCAAGAAATGATCTTTTTCCCTCTCACACCGCTCTTAAAGAACAAAAATTCAACTGAGTAAACTTGAAGATTATTCAATAATCCTAGAATCAGGCAACACTACTTCTAATGGGCAGGTGCTTGGAGGAGTTATAAGAAATGGAAATTCTCCTTTATCACCTTTAACTAGAGTCTAGCTTTGTTTCTCTTTGACACAAAGCTTAGAACAGTTCAAGGTGAGAGGAAGGGGAAGAGAGGAGGGAGGAAGTAATAGAGATATATCCTATAAATGGAAGAGGTCCTTCATGATAACAAGAGAAGTCCTAGAACTCAGAGAGATAATTTTATCTCTTGTCTGCTCTCATTCCCTCTGGTCTGGTATGTTAATTTATTACTACTTTTCTTCATCGTCATTTAGAATTTATTTTTTTTATTTTTGATTTTTTTATTTCTTTTCAGTGTAACAGTATTCATTGTTTTTGCACCACACCCAGTGCTCCATGCAATACGTGCCCTCCCTAGTACCCACCACCAGGCTCCCCTAACCTCCCACCCTCCGCACCTTCAAAACCCCTCAGGTTGTTTTTCAGAGTCCATAGTCTCTCATGGTTCACCTCCCCTTCCAATTTCCCTCACTCCCTTCTCCTCTCCATCTCCCCATGTCCTCCATGTTATTTTTTTATGCTCTACAAATAAGTGAAACCATATGATAATTGACTCTCTCTGCTTGACTTATTTCACTCAGCATAATCTCTTCCAGTCCCGTCCATGTTTCTACAAAAGTTGGGTATTCATCCTTTCTGATGGAGGCATAATACTCCATAGTGTATATGGACCACATCTTCCTTATCCATTCGCCCATGGAAGGGCATCTTGGTTCTTTCCACAGTTTGGCAACTGTGGCCATTGCTGCTATAAACATTGGGGTACAGATAGCCCTTCTTTAAATTCCCAGTATTGCAATTGCAGGGTCATAGGGAAGCTCTATTTTTAATTTCCTGAGGAATCTCCACACTGTTCTCCAAAGTGGCTGCATCAACTTTCATTCCCACCAACAGTGTAAGAGGGTTCCCCTTTTTCCACATTCTCTCCAACACACGTAGTTTCCTGTCTTCCTAATTTTGGCCATTCTAACTGGTGTGAGGTGGTATCTCAATGTGGTTTTAATTTGAATCTCCCTGATGGCTAGTGATGATGAACATTTTTTCATGTGTCTGATAGCCATTTGTATGTCTTCATTGGAGAAGTGTCTGTTCAAGAAGGGTCATTTAGAATTTATAATAGTAAAGTGCCTCACATAATTTTCAGAATATATTTCCTACTATAAACTTTTAATACAATATATTGAAGCCTATACTCATGTCAAAAGTTGTCTGGCTATACATTTGTCTGCAGTCAATATTCCTTCAAACTGACCTGTTGCAGGTCAGCTGGTGCAGAACTAATGTTATTCATTCTCAGAGTAGAGAAATCTCTGCTGATGTAATACCAAAGGTAAAAACAAACAAACAAACAAAAACAAATACAAAGAAAAAAAAACTAAAAGAAAACACATAATGACATAATGTTGGATGGAAATCAGCAGAGGACATCTAGAATTCTTAACTTATGGTGATCAGGAGATATTTTTGTAGATAATCTGAGTTCTAATTATTTTATTCTAAGAGTATTATTTCATTAGCCCATTCATTCAGCAAATAGTTTCAGAAGTCCTGGGCTTTTCCAGGCAATCAGTCATGAATAGGGTATAGTTTCATCCTTAAAGGATACCATAAGCTAAAGTCAAGCTGACATGCAGATAACTTTAATGAAACTAACTATTTGCTCCATTTAAGTGGTATTAAAACTTGTCTGATCATAAAATTAATTGTAGAGCTTATAAAGATTAAAGTTTATAGGCACCTCTATTGGAGGTTCTGGTTTGATTGACTTGGGTCTCAGTCTAGAAATCTATTTTTCACGAGGTTCCTGAGTGTGTGTATGTGTGTTTGAAGATAGGCAGGTTTTAAAATACTGAGTTGAAATTTAATTCCTGGCATTATGGGAATGATGAGGAGGGATACCCATCGCAGCCTGGATAAGGGGAGTGGCACAAAGTGAGGAATAAAGTGAGTGGGAATTCTCAGGGTGTGTAGGAGTTTACCAATAGACTAAGTGAGGAAGAGTCTATCCCAAGCATAATAAAAATTCTGTTCCAAATGACAGAGACATGATCAAGCTAGTCCATTTGGTGAAGTTATTGGGAAATTACAGAACTAATATAAGAATGCAGGCTAGTCCAAGACTGAGGCATAGAAACAGAAGAGGACTGTCAACAAAGGGCCTTTTAATATTTCATATGGAATTTTGAAACTATCAAATGGCTTTAAGCAGACGGTTGATGTGAAGCAAAGTGGAATCCAAACTAAAAATTCTGCACACTTAAAAGGCTCTTGAAATTGTCCTGAGAGCTCTGATGACAGTATATTTTACATGAATTATAGGAAGACTTTGGGGTTTTAAATCAAACAAGAGTGGGCCCTTTTCTGCCCCTAACCCTCAATGTTCATAATTGACCATGATGACTCTCTGTCTTCATCACAAAAATAGTGATAATCATAACTTTCAAGCTTCTGTTAAAATGAACCAATACAAAGCAGAGACAAACACACCACGTGGAAATCCAGCAGTGACATGCCTCAGGACAGGGAGAAACAGGAGCAATCGGAAGGCCTGGCATATATATTACCTGATTTAACTGTCACATGATTCCAAGTTGATGATTGTTATATTTATTGTAGAAATGAAAAAGCTGGGACTCTGAGAGTTACTCTATTTTGTTTACTAACACAGAATGAAGCCAGACAGCTCAGCTCACCCAGATGAAAAACCAGGTCTGCACTTCCATCTGCAGCTCCTCACTCTGCACTTTAACCCACCCAACTTTGCCCCCAGAACAACCCCTGAAGGGTCTCAACGCACGCTCTTTCTAATCCTCATCACTGCCTCACATTTCCCGCATTCAGATACTGTCAGACAGTGCCTTAGGTTTTATACTGAACCTCTGTTTCTCCACTTACACTGATGTTCTTCCCAGTTGATGCAATGATACTGAAGTATCAAGCTATGATTCACTTCAACAAGCTTTTTTGAGCACATATGATGTTAAACACATGCAGGGTAGTAGAGAGTTACAAACTGTGGTGCATGATGTTGAAGGAATAAAAACAAATACAGCTGGTTCCTGCTATCAGTGGAAGGGCACACTATCCTGAGAGGTTAAAGAACACTGTTTCTGGAGTCAGAATGCAGGGGTTCAAAATGTCATGTCTACCACTTCCCAGTGATGTGAAAGTATCATACTCCCCATGGGTCTCAGCTCCCCATTCTATAAAATGGAGATATTAACATTATCTACCTCCTAATTTATTGTGATTAATTTAGATATTACCTGTATATAGTGCCTAGTACATCATACACAATCAAGTTTTGCCATCATCATCATCATGGTCATTTTATTATTGTTAATGTTATTATTGGAGGTATGGGGTGTATATTTATGGTATCAGACTTGGGAATGACTAACCACTACCCAGGATGAATTCAGTTATACAACAGATACTGTAAGAGTGGTGTCATTTTGACTGAAAGATGAAGAAGGAAGCTTGAGGGAACACTTTCTTCTGGGGTGAAAGTGTCCTGGTTTAAGAATAAGACAACTAGATCTGAGTCTTGAATATGCAACCATCTTGCCAGTTGACTTGACTAAATCCTTTCAACTCTCTGATCCCCATTTTTCCTTAGACTTAAAAAGGAAAAAGAGAGAGATGGAGATCATATCCTTACCATCTCCTTCCCTTTTGGTTCTGTGAGACTCTCCTGGGAGCATTTGTGGAATTGCCGAGCTCCCTGTTCACGAGTCCCAGATGCCAGCTCCCACCAACTCTGATCTTCCCATATTCTTTACAGGCATACAGCTCTGTGCCAACTTTTGGTTTTTGGAGATTCAGAATTTCCTCTTGACCACCTCCTATTTCCCCCAAAGAGCTCAATGAGCCACTTAAGAACTGTCTTTCACATTAGATTCACCTGTTCACCTGGCCAAGAGTGCACATTAAGGTTCATCAGGTTTTGATCAAATGATCTAACTGTCAAAGTCCTCACCTCTATGTTCACTGGGATCGTGCTGTTACCTGCTTCTCTGTCATTTGACCTGGCATTCATCATTAAGTGTAAACATGGTCTATTTTTTTCCTGTTCTTATCCCACATTTATGCTCAGTTTTGCCTCTGCTCTGGCAAAGGCAGAGAATTCCATTTCTGCTCAGAAAATTCCATTTCTGAATTTTCAAGTCAGTTTTTCTGTAGGATCTTACTCAAGTTCCAAGGCTTCTCTTTGGCATTTCCAACATTCATTCCATACTTCAGAAGGATGTATCGGGCAATAAATGGACTCTCTCAGATATCATATAATCCTTCATTCTAGCAAATAAATGCTAGCAAAATGCTGTTCTCTTCAAAATTAGGCATAATAACAAGTATTTTTCACAATTTAAATTTTTTGATGAACTGGCTTTGATGCCAGAGTTCATTTACTGATCCTCAGGAACCAGAGGAAAATACATACACAGCAGTCAGTATATGGGAAACAATGTAAAAAAAACAAAATGCCCAGACCTAAGTTCAGTGGCAAGTCTTATAACATGATGTTTTCTGGTTTCCTTTGATGAATCTAAAATGAGCATCATAAATTACTCTGCAGATGCACGTACAGTGCCAGAAACTTTATGGGTTCTTAGTGAAGACTTTAGGATAATGATGATGATGATGATCATGATGATGACGATGACAACGATGATGGTCATCATCATCATAGTATAGATATTGGTGTTCTGGCTCCCTAAACAGCCAAATCTGGTTTGGAGTGTCTCTACTGTGTCATGTTGCAATATAATACTTTACTTTTATGGAAATTTCCCACAAGCTACATGATCAGCTAAAAATTAGAGAGTTATTTGAAGCATACCAGGTGCAATAATCAAGCACACTTAGGCCAGGAATAAGATTCATTGGTACAGGTTTGTAGTTCCTTAAATCTGAGTCTGTCACATGTGACTGGCTACTCAATATGATTATTGATTAGGGCTTATTTTGAAAGGCAAATTTTCTCCTTGGCTTGTCATTCTCTTTAAAACTTCTTCCATTCAGCAGTAATAACACTTAGCTGTAAATGTCTTTTTACATATACATCTCTTTCCTTAGACTGTAAGCTCCCCAAAGGCAGGACTCTCACTGTGATTTATTGATCTTTGCATATGTACCATCTAAAGCACATCCAGTGGATACCAGTGAATTCAATAAGACAAGAAAGGAAGGAAAATCTAATTTCTGCAGGAGATACAAATTTAAGGAAACTACTCAGAACTGAATGATATAGGCTGTGAGAACCTCAGTGAAGCGACTCCTATCTCTATCAGGGATATTCATAAAAATCATATTTTGTACAGAGCCTTAATAAGCCAGGCTTGGCTGGGAGCTCTGCCTTGACAGGGAAACCTGGACTATGACTCATTCCATAGCCTTGAGCAAGTCACATCAGCTCGTTTAGTTAATATCTGTTGATAAATTAATTTCCTCATTAATGTTTCATTCTACAGAGGGAGTTTGTAGATTAATTAATTAATATACATAAAGTGCTTCAATTAAGGTAATTGTCATTAGCCGCAAATACTCTCATAAGTACCTGTTTGGGAATAGTCCAAAATCACTATTTCTCAAGAGATTTCTGATAATTACCCAATGTTCTCCAGAAAGTCCTATATCATAGTACCCATTTCCAAAGTAATTAATTTTTCCTTTCTAAAAGTTTGACTCTAGCTATTAATATGTCTACCGTTCATCTCAGTCATCCCTGATATGAACCTACACAACATTAGTGCTGATGGTGTTTCGAGATAATCTATCTCTTCTCTACCTTTTTTATATAGCAAGGACCTGAGGCTTCTGTACAATAAGTAAATGTCCCAAAGGTGGGGGGAGGAGAAAGAAAATTCTTAAGCAGCAGAATCTGGGCTTAACCTAGAATCTTAGGGACAAAAAAATCCATCCTTTCATTCTATTTTATACTCTACTGTTAAAGGTGAAGAGATAGCCACTACACTTACCATAGTGAACATCTTGTTATATATTTGTCAAATCACTGTGCTATAAAATGGAAACTAATATAATATTGTATGTCAACTATACCTCAGTTAAAAATTAAAGACAAAGAAGTAGTCACTTAAAACAGTGTCATTAGAGGCCATATCTCTCATTAGTGGCAATATGTTCTGTATAAATTATGATGGAAGATAGGAAGTTTAGCTAAGGAACAAAACTTCAGAACCAATAATATTTAAAATACACAAAGTGGTTTACAGAATATTTTTACTTATCTTACCATATCTAATCTCTGTAACTTTCCTGAAAGTTAACAACCATCATTACTACTTCCCAGGAGATTTATACATGAGTATAGCAATTAAGTGTGGTTCTGTATATCTATATGATGGAATATTATTCAGATATTAAAAAAAGAATGATTTCTGATACATGCTACAACATGGGTGAGGCTTGAAAACATTATGGTAAGTGAAACAGGCCAGACAAGTATCGTAAGATCATACTTATAATAAATGTCTAGAATGGGCAAATTCACAGAGATGGAAATTAGACAAAAGGTTATGACGTTCTAGGGAAAATGGAATGGTGGCATTGCTTAATGGGTACAGATTTTCTGTTTGGGTGATGAGGACTTTTTGAAAATAGGTGGTGGTGATGGTTGTATAATATTTTGAATATAGTTACTGCCATCGAACTGTAGAGTCAAAAATGGTCAGAATGGCACATTTTGTGTTCTATAAATTGTACCACAATTACAAAACAACAACACTGAAATTATAAAATAAAATAAAATAAATAGATAGTGGCTCTGAAGTAGGGATGTCTGGGTTAGGAATCCGGACACTTCCTGTCTATTTGGCACTTGTCAATTCCTTATCTTGACTCTTCTTTTATAAGATGGACTAAAAGTAATAATGGTTTGTAGATATTTTGTCATTAATGAATTGAGGAAGTCTAGATATAATTTTCCTAAATTTGTATCATAAATTCCCGGGAAAGTCTAAATCCTGTCTAATATCCTTGACCCCTGAAGTCTTTACTGTTCCCTTGTTTTGTCTATATTGTTAGAATTTAAGACAGGAATCTTAATCTTAAGACTTATTATGTAAGTTGAGTAATGCTATGTTTCTGTTCTCCAAATATTCATAATTACTTTTCCGTTAAAATAGAGGTGAAGCTTAACCTCTCATAGGTAGATCAATAGAAATGATAGGAAATAAGGTCTCATGGAACAGAAATTCAGTAGACTCTATGTCCAATAGTACTTCTGAATAACCATGAGTGATCCATTTATGTCTTCAATTTCAATATTTCAGTGGTGTAGTAGGAGGAGCCTGAGCACACTCCCACCCACGTTTTCAACTAGATATCATTCATGTCCAAGTCAATAAACTAGAGGGTGATCTGAAGACTGACAGAACAGACTCCACAACTAGATACAGAAAAGAAGGTTCAGCTAAAAAATTAAGAAATTCAGAAAGATGGGAGGCTGCCTATAGGATGGAGGAAGCTGCACTTGCAGAGAGGGAAGAGAAATAGACCTTCACACCAGGGATCTCACATGGGGAAGACTAATCTTCATAATGTTTGGCTTTAAAAACCATGGGAGTTAAATCCCATGAGTTTATAAAGCGAGTGCAATTAGGAACCTGGGGCTTGAAAAGTCAGCTGTCTCAGCACTAGGCAATCCAGGAGGGTGAATGATAGCTGGGTTGCCACTCTTATATAGACAACAGACTGCGCAGAGAGGCAACATAAAAATGGCAGTTTACACAACACTGGGGGTGGGAGGTACAAATGGGAGACAGATATGCTCATACTGATTTTGCAGCATGTTGGGAGTACTTCTCCAAAAATGAAGGAGCTGGCAGGCACCATTTTTCTCCCACACCCTCAGAATAGACAGAGACACTTACAGGAGGCAAGACTACACAGATACTTGCTATTTAACCCACTAGCAGTGCACCAGACCCACAAGTTCTCCTGACGACACACCTACACCAAACCTGCTATCCTTGACACAAGGGAAATTTTGTTAAAGCAGCACATCCTCTCCTCCCACCCAGTTGTTGGTGCATATGCCAACATATCCCATGCACACCCACTGAATTGCACCCAGTCTATGCCCCAAGCAACCATTGCATGCTGCCCCCAGCTGCACAAGCCTAGCTGCCAGTTGCATAGCTACCACCATATATTGTGCCCAACTGTCACACCATGCCCATATGCATGCCCCCAGGCATCATTAGGCACTGGGCCCAGCTGCCCCCAGCCATTTTCATAACCACAAACAGCTTTGCTCCCCCAACCATCTTGGCACACAGCCTCCAACTGCCACAGTGCTTAGGGGATCCAGCATAGGACTAGTGGCCTAGCACAAATTTTGCTAAATTTCTGCCCTCCTCCCAAGTTTCCTGGTGAGCAAACCCCTTCAGAGATGGTATGCCTGGGTCCCACTAACACCACAGAGAGCAAGCATAGCCCACAATAGGTAAAGTCACTTTAGATGACTACACTAAGAGGAAAAGAGACTCAGACCCAACGATAATGTGGAAGGAACACACATAGGATACTCTCCTGACATGTCAGTTTCTGGGGAAGAGGGGACATTGCACTGAAGTGCACAGTGTCCCCCCTTCTTTACAAAGCTACTACTTTTAGGAACAGAAGACACATCTGACTTTCTTAACAGACAGAAACAGACACAGAGAGACAGCCAAAATGAGAAGATAGAGAAATTTTTCCCAAATGAAAGAACAGGTCAAGGCCATAGCCAGAGATCTAAGTGAAATCAATATAAGTAACATGACTGATAGAGCATTAAAGTAATGATCATAAGGATTCTCACGGGACTTGAGAAAAGAGAAAAGAGTGGCATGAATGAGACCCTTAATATAGAGATAAGAATAACATAGAAGAAATAAAAGTCAGATAAACAAAAGGAGAAACTCACTTGATGGAATGAACAACAGGGTAGAGAGAAAAGGAGGCAGAAAATTTATATGAAGAAATAATAGGTGAAAATTTCCCTAATTTGGGGAAGGAAACAGATATCCAGAACCAAGAGGCACAGAGACCCTTCAATAGAATCAATGAAAGCAAAGTGGCACCAAGACATACTGTAATTAAATTTGCAAAATATAGTGATAAAAAATACAAAGCAGCAAGACAAATCATTAACTTATAATGGGAAACCTATAAGGTTAGCAGGAGACTTCTCAACAGAAATAAGGAATAATGGCATTCATCAAATATGTCACTAAAAAAAAACTAGCAAAACATGAAAGAAAGATAAAAAAGGATCACAGATGATCATCAGAAACAACCATAAAATAAGTAATAAAATGGCAATAGATATTTATCTATCAATAATTACTTTGAATGTAAATGGGCTAAATGTTCCAATCAAAAGACATAGGGTGAGGATGACATAATGGATTAAAAAAAAAAAAAAGACCCATTTATAGGTTACCTGCAAGAGTCTCATTTTAGAACTAAAGACACCTGAAGATTGAAAGTCAAGGATGGAGAAACATCTATTATGCAAATGGATGTCAAAAGAAAACCAAAGTATCAATACTTATCTTGCACAAAATAGACTTTAAAATAAAAACTATAACAAGAGACAAAGAGGAGGACATATAATAATGAAGGGGGCAATCCAACAAGACATAACAAATGTAAATATTCATACACCCAATAGAGAGGCACCCAAATACATAAAACAGCTAATAACAAACATAAAGGAACTAATTGATAATAATACAATAATGAGGTACTTTAACATCCCATTAATATCAATGGGCAGATCATCTAAACAAAACATTAAGAAGTGAAAAATGGCTTTGAATGACATACTGGAACAGATGGATTTAAAAGATATATTCAGAACATTCCACCCTGAAACAGCAGAAAGCACATTATTTTCAAGTACACAAAGAACATTCTTCAGAAAAGATCATATATTAGCACATAAAACAAACCTCAACTAATTCAAGGTCAAATTTATACCATGCATATTTTCTGACCACAATGCTATGAAACTGAAGTCAACCACAAGAAAAAAAATCTGGAAAGACCACAAATACATGGAGGTTAAATAACATGCTACTAATGACAACAGGGTGGTACAATCAGTTAAGTGTCTGACTCTTGATTTCTGCTCAGGTCATGATCTTGATTTGGTGAGATCAAGCCCCATGTTTGGCTCCATGCTCAGCATGGAATCTGCTTAAGGTTTTCTCTCCCTTGGCCCCTACCTCCTGACTAAACTAAAAAACAAACAAACAAACTAAAAACATGCTACTAAACAATGAATGGCTCCATCAGGAAATAAAAGAAAAAAATAAATAAATACATGGAAAAAATGACAATGACAACACAACAGTCCAAAACCTCTGGAATGCAGCAAAAGTGTTTCTAAGAGGGAAGTTTGTAGCAATACAGGCCTACCTCAAGAAGAAAAGAAAATCTCAGGTAAACAACCTAACCTTGTACCTATAGGATCTAGAAAAAGAACAATAAATAAAACTTAAGACCAGTAAAAGGAAGAAAATAATAAATATTAGAGAAGAAATAAATGTTATAGAAACTAGAACAAACAACAAACAAAAATAATAGAACAGATCAATGAAACCAGGAGACTTAAAAAAAAGGCAATAAAATTAAGTTTCTAACCAGACTTATCAAGAAAAATAAAGGACTGAGATAAATAAAATTACAAATGAGAGAGGAGAACTAACAACTAAACAGCATCAGAATTGCAAACAATAATAAGAAAATATGATGAAGAACTATATGGAAAAATATTAGACAACCTAGAAGAAATGGATAATTTCCTAGAAATATATAAACTAGCAGAAATGAAATAAGAAGAAATAGAAAATTTAAACAGACATATAACCAACAAAGAAATTGAATCAGTAATGAAAAAATCTCCAACAAACAAAAGTCTGGGACCAGATGGCTTCACATGCAAATTCTAAAGAAAAGTTTAAAGAAAAAAAATTGAAGAAAAGTTTAAAGAAAAGTTCATACAGATTCTTCTCAAACTATTCCAAAACATAGAAAAGACAGGAAATATTTCAAATTCATTCTATGAGGCCAGAATTACCCTGATACCAAAATCAAAAAAAAACACACCGCTAAAAAAGATAAATACAAGCCAATATCTCTGATAAACATATATGCAAAAATTCTCAACAAAATACTGGCAAACCAAATTCAACAATATAGTTAAAAAAATAATAATTCACCATGATCAGCTGGGCTTTATTCCTGGGTTGCAAGTGATTTTTCAATATTCACAAATCAATACACACAAATCAATCGGTGTGTTACATTACATCAATAAGATAACAAATAAGACGGAGGACATGGGGAGATGGAGAGGGGAAGGGAGTTGAGGGAAATTGGAAGGGGAGGTGAACCATGAGAGACTATGGACTCTGAAAAACAACCTGAGGGCTTTTGAAGGGGCAGGGGGTGGGAGGTTGGGGGAGCCTGGTGGTGGGTATTATAGAGGGCACACATTGCATGGAGCACTGGGTGTGGTGCAAAAACAATCAATACTGTTATGCTGAAAAGAAATAAAAATAAATTAATTAATTAAAAAATGGAAAAGAACGAGAATAGTGGGAAAGAATTAAAAATAAAAATTGTATTTATGAAGTAAAAAAAAAAAGAGAGAGAGAGAGCAAAGGTAAGAACCATACGATCATTTCAATAGATGCAGAAAAAGTATTTGACAAAGTATAACATTAATTCATGGTAAAAACCCTCAACAAAGTTTAGATGGAATGTACCTCAACATAATAAAGGACATCTATGAAAAACAAGCAAAAACAAAAAAACACAGAGAATGTCATCCTTAATGGTTTGAAAACAAACAAACAAACCCTAAGAGCTTTTCCCCTAAGGTCAAGAACAAGACAAGGATGTCATGTCCACTCTCACCACAGGTACTTAGCATAGAACTAGAAGCCCTATCCACAACGATAGGACAACAAAAATAAATAGAAGGCATCCAGATTGGCAAGGAAGAAGTCAACCTTTCACTATTTTCAGATGACATGATACTCTATGTAGAAAACCCAAAGACTCCACCAAAAAATACTAAAATTGATATATGAATTCAGTAAAGTCACAGGAAACAAAAGTGACATACAGAAGTCTGTTGCATTTATATACACCAATAATGAAACAGCAGAAAGAGAAATTGAGGGATCAATCCAATTTACAATTTCACCAGAAACAAGATCCCTAGGAATAAATCTAGCCAGAGAGGTGAAAGACCTATACTATGAAAATTATAAAACGCTGATGAAAAAATTGAAGATGACACAAAGAATTGGAAAGATATTCCATGTTCATGGATCTGAAGAATAGATATTGTTAAAATATCAATGCTACCCAAAGCAATCTACATATTTAATGCAATCCCTATCAAAATACCAACAACAGGGACGTCTGAGTGGTTCAGTCAGTTAAGTGTCTGCCTTTGGCTCAGGTCATGATCCCAGGATCCTGGGATAGAGTCCCACATTGGGCTCCCTGCTGAGTGGGGAGCTTGCTTCTCCCTCTGCCTGCTTTGCCTGCTGCTACCCTGCTTGTGCTTTCTTTCTGACAAATAAATGAATAAAATCTTTAAAAAAATACTAACAACACTTTTCACAGAACTAGAACAAACAATCCCAAAATTTACATGGAACTACAAAAGACTTTGAATAGTCAAAGCAATCTTGAAAAAGGAAAACCAAAGCTGGAGGCATCACAATTCTGGACTCAGTTATATTACAAGGCTTTAGTAATTAAAACAATATGGTACTGGCACAAAACTAGACACATAGATCAATAGAACAGAATAGAAAACCCAAAAATGAACCCCCAACTACATGGTCAATTAATCTTCAACAAAGAAGGCAAGAATATCAAATGGGAAAAAGACAGTCTCTTCCACAAATGGTTCTGTGAAAACTGGACAACAACATGAGGAAGAATGAAAAAGGAAAGCTTTCTTACACCAGACACAAAAATAAATTAAAAATTGATTTAAGACCAAACTGTGAGAATTGAAACCATAAAAATCCAAGAACACAAGCATTAACTTATTTGACATTGACCACCACAACATCTTTCTAGATATATTTCCTGAGGCAAGAGAAACAAAAGCAAAAATAAACTATTAGGACTACATCAAAATAAAAATCTTCTTCATAGTGAGAGAAACAACAAAACTGGAAGGAAACCTACAGAATGGAATAAGACATTTGCAAATACCAAGTCTGATAAATAGTTAGTATCCACAATACATAAAAATCTTATAAAATCCAACACCCCAAAACCAAATAATCTGATTAAAAATGGACAGAAAATGCAACTGCTCTGGAAAACAGCGTGGAGGTTCCTCAAAAAGTTGAAAATAGAACTACCCTATGACCCAGCAATTGCACTACTGGGTATTTACCCTAAAGATACAAACGTAGTGATCCGAAGGGGCACGTGCACCCGAATGTTTATAGCAGCAATGTCTACAATAGCCAAACTATGGAAAGAACCTAGATGTCCATCAAC